>JAMYCR010000067.1:0-84196 GCA_028830335.1 Eucera pruinosa | reverse complement strand
TAACCCAAACCTAACCCAAACCTAACCCAAACCTAACCCAAACCTAACCCAAACCTAACCCAAACCTAACCCAAACCTAACCCAAACCTAACCCAAACCTAACCCAAACCTAACCCAAACCTAACCCAAACCTAACCCAAACCTAACACCAACCTAACCCAAACCTAACCCAAACCTAACCCAAACCTAACCCAAACCTAACCCAAACCTAACCCAAACCTAACCCAAACCTAACCCAAACCTAACCCAAACCTAACCCAAACCTAACCCAAACCCAACCCAAACCTAACCCAAACCTAACCCAAACCTCACCCAAACCTAACCCAAACCTAACCCAAACCTAACCCAAACCTAACCCAAACCTAACCCAAACCTAACCCAAACCTAACCCAAACCTAACCCAAACCTAACCCAAACCAAACCTAACCCAAACCTAACCCAAACCTAACCCAAACCTAACCCAAACCTAACCCAAACCTAACCCAAACCTAACCCAAACCTAACCCAAACCTAACCCAAACCTAACCCAAACCTAACCCAAACCTAACCCAAACCTAACCCAAACCTAACCCAAACCTAACCCAAACCTAACCCAAACCTAACCCAAACCTAACCCAACCTAACCCAAACCTAACCCAAACCTAACCCAAACCTAACCCAAACCTAACCCAAACCTAACCCAAACCTAACCCAAACCTAACCCAAACCTAACCCAAACCTAACCCAAACCTAACCCAAACCTAACCCAAACCTAACCCAAACCTAACCCAAACCTAACCCAAACCTAACCCAAACCTAACCCAAACCTAACCCAAACCTAACCCAAACCTAACCCAAACCTAACCCAAACCTAACCCAAACCTAACCCAAACCTAACCCAAACCTAACCCAAACCTAACCCAAACCTAACCCAAACCTAACCCAAACCTAACCCAAACCTAACCCAAACCTAACCCAAACCTAACCCAAACCTAACCCAAACCTAACCCAAACCTAACCCAAACCTAACCCAAACCTAACCCAAACCTAACCCAAACCTAACCCAAACCTAACCCAAACCTAACCCAAACCTAACCCAAACCTAACCCAAACCTAACCCAAACCTAACCCAAACCTAACCCAAACCTAACCCAAACCTAACCCAAACCTAACCCAAACCTAACCCAAACCTAACCCAAACCTAACCCAAACCTAACCCAAACCTAACCCAAACCTAACCCAAACCTAACCCAAACCTAACCCAAACCTAACCCAAACCTAACCCAAACCTAACCCAAACCTAACCCAAACCTAACCCAAACCTAACCCAAACCTAACCCAAACCTAACCCAAACCTAACCCAAACCTAACCCAAACCTAACCCAAACCTAACCCAAACCTAACCCAAACCTAACCCAAACCTAACCCAAACCTAACCCAAACCTAACCCAAACCTAACCCAAACCTAACCCAAACCTAACCCAAACCTAACCCAAACCTAACCCAAACCTAACCCAAACCTAACCCAAACCTAACCCAAACCTAACCCAAACCTAACCCAAACCTAACCCAAACCTAACCCAAACCTAACCCAAACCTAACCCAAACCTAACCCAAACCTAACCCAAACCTAACCCAAACCTAACCCAAACCTAACCCAAACCTAACCCAAACCTAACCCAAACCTAACCCAAACCTAACCCAAACCTAACCCAAACCTAACCCAAACCTAACCCAAACCTAACCCAAACCTAACCCAAACCTAACCCAAACCTAACCCAAACCTAACCCAAACCTAACCCAAACCTAACCCAAACCTAACCCAAACCTAACCCAAACCTAACCCAAACCTAACCCAAACCTAACCCAAACCTAACCCAAACCTAACCCAAACCTAACCCAAACCTAACCCAAACCTAACCCAAACCTAACCCAAACCTAACCCAAACCTAACCCAAACCTAACCCAAACCTAACCCAAACCTAACCCAAACCTAACCCAAACCTAACCCAAACCTAACCCAAACCTAACCCAAACCTAACCCAAACCTAACCCAAACCTAACCCAAACCTAACCCAAACCTAACCCAAACCTAACCCAAACCTAACCCAAACCTAACCCAAACCTAACCCAAACCTAACCCAAACCTAACCCAAACCTAACCCAAACCTAACCCAAACCTAACCCAAACCTAACCCAAACCTAACCCAAACCTAACCCAAACCTAACCCAAACCTAACCCAAACCTAACCCAAACCTAACCCAAACCTAACCCAAACCTAACCCAAACCTAACCCAAACCTAACCCAAACCTAACCCAAACCTAACCCAAACCTAACCCAAACCTAACCCAAACCTAACCCAAACCTAACCCAAACCTAACCCAAACCTAACCCAAACCTAACCCAAACCTAACCCAAACCTAACCCAAACCTAACCCAAACCTAACCCAAACCTAACCCAAACCTAACCCAAACCTAACCCAAACCTAACCCAAACCTAACCCAAACCTAACCCAAACCTAACCCAAACCTAACCCAAACCTAACCCAAACCTAACCCAAACCTAACCCAAACCTAACCCAAACCTAACCCAAACCTAACCCAAACCTAACCCAAACCTAACCCAAACCTAACCCAAACCTAACCCAAACCTAACCCAAACCTAACCCAAACCTAACCCAAACCTAACCCAAACCTAACCCAAACCTAACCCAAACCTAACCCAAACCTAACCCAAACCTAACCCAAACCTAACCCAAACCTAACCCAAACCTAACCCAAACCTAACCCAAACCTAACCCAAACCTAACCCAAACCTAACCCAAACCTAACCCAAACCTAACCCAAACCTAACCCAAACCTAACCCAAACCTAACCCAAACCTAACCCAAACCTAACCCAAACCTAACCCAAACCTAACCCAAACCTAACCCAAACCTAACCCAAACCTAACCCAAACCTAACCCAAACCTAACCCAAACCTAACCCAAACCTAACCCAAACCTAACCCAAACCTAACCCAAACCTAACCCAAACCTAACCCAAACCTAACCCAAACCTAACCCAAACCTAACCCAAACCTAACCCAAACCTAACCCAAACCTAACCCAAACCTAACCCAAACCTAACCCAAACCTAACCCAAACCTAACCCAAACCTAACCCAAACCTAACCCAAACCTAACCCAAACCTAACCCAAACCTAACCCAAACCTAACCCAAACCTAACCCAAACCTAACCCAAACCTAACCCAAACCTAACCCAAACCTAACCCAAACCTAACCCAAACCTAACCCAAACCTAACCCAAACCTAACCCAAACCTAACCCAAACCTAACCCAAACCTAACCCAAACCTAACCCAAACCTAACCCAAACCTAACCCAAACCTAACCCAAACCTAACCCAAACCTAACCCAAACCTAACCCAAACCTAACCCAAACCTAACCCAAACCTAACCCAAACCTAACCCAAACCTAACCCAAACCTAACCCAAACCTAACCCAAACCTAACCCAAACCTAACCCAAACCTAACCCAAACCTAACCCAAACCTAACCCAAACCTAACCCAAACCTAACCCAAACCTAACCCAAACCTAACCCAAACCTAACCCAAACCTAACCCAAACCTAACCCAAACCTAACCCAAACCTAACCCAAACCTAACCCAAACCTAACCCAAACCTAACCCAAACCTAACCCAAACCTAACCCAAACCTAACCCAAACCTAACCCAAACCTAACCCAAACCTAACCCAAACCTAACCCAAACCTAACCCAAACCTAACCCAAACCTAACCCAAACCTAACCCAAACCTAACCCAAACCTAACCCAAACCTAACCCAAACCTAACCCAAACCTAACCCAAACCTAACCCAAACCTAACCCAAACCTAACCCAAACCTAACCCAAACCTAACCCAAACCTAACCCAAACCTAACCCAAACCTAACCCAAACCTAACCCAAACCTAACCCAAACCTAACCCAAACCTAACCCAAACCTAACCCAAACCTAACCCAAACCTAACCCAAACCTAACCCAAACCTAACCCAAACCTAACCCAAACCTAACCCAAACCTAACCCAAACCTAACCCAAACCTAACCCAAACCTAACCCAAACCTAACCCAAACCTAACCCAAACCTAACCCAAACCTAACCCAAACCTAACCCAAACCTAACCCAAACCTAACCCAAACCTAACCCAAACCTAACCCAAACCTAACCCAAACCTAACCCAAACCTAACCCAAACCTAACCCAAACCTAACCCAAACCTAACCCAAACCTAACCCAAACCTAACCCAAACCTAACCCAAACCTAACCCAAACCTAACCCAAACCTAACCCAAACCTAACCCAAACCTAACCCAAACCTAACCCAAACCTAACCCAAACCTAACCCAAACCTAACCCAAACCTAACCCAAACCTAACCCAAACCTAACCCAAACCTAACCCAAACCTAACCCAAACCTAACCCAAACCTAACCCAAACCTAACCCAAACCTAACCCAAACCTAACCCAAACCTAACCCAAACCTAACCCAAACCTAACCCAAACCTAACCCAAACCTAACCCAAACCTAACCCAAACCTAACCCAAACCTAACCCAAACCTAACCCAAACCTAACCCAAACCTAACCCAAACCTAACCCAAACCTAACCCAAACCTAACCCAAACCTAACCCAAACCTAACCCAAACCTAACCCAAACCTAACCCAAACCTAACCCAAACCTAACCCAAACCTAACCCAAACCTAACCCAAACCTAACCCAAACCTAACCCAAACCTAACCCAAACCTAACCCAAACCTAACCCAAACCTAACCCAAACCTAACCCAAACCTAACCCAAACCTAACCCAAACCTAACCCAAACCTAACCCAAACCTAACCCAAACCTAACCCAAACCTAACCCAAACCTAACCCAAACCTAACCCAAACCTAACCCAAACCTAACCCAAACCTAACCCAAACCTAACCCAAACCTAACCCAAACCTAACCCAAACCTAACCCAAACCTAACCCAAACCTAACCCAAACCTAACCCAAACCTAACCCAAACCTAACCCAAACCTAACCCAAACCTAACCCAAACCTAACCCAAACCTAACCCAAACCTAACCCAAACCTAACCCAAACCTAACCCAAACCTAACCCAAACCTAACCCAAACCTAACCCAAACCTAACCCAAACCTAACCAAACCTAACCCAAACCTAACCCAAACCTAACCCAAACCTAACCCAAACCTAACCCAAACCTAACCCAAACCTAACCCAAACCTAACCCAAACCTAACCCAAACCTAACCCAAACCTAACCCAAACCTAACCCAAACCTAACCCAAACCTAACCCAAACCTAACCCAAACCTAACCCAAACCTAACCCAAACCTAACCCAAACCTAACCCAAACCTAACCCAAACCTAACCCAAACCTAACCCAAACCTAACCCAAACCTAACCCAAACCTAACCCAAACCTAACCCAAACCTAACCCAAACCTAACCCAAACCTAACCCAAACCTAACCCAAACCTAACCCAAACCTAACCCAAACCTAACCCAAACCTAACCCAAAACCAACCCAAACCTAACCCAAACCTAACCCAAACCTAACCCAAACCTAACCCAAACCTAACCCAAACCTAACCCAAACCTAACCCAAACCTAACCCAAACCTAACCCAAACCTAACCCAAACCTAACCCAAACCTAACCCAAACCTAACCCAAACCTAACCCAAACCTAACCCAAACCTAACCCAAACCTAACCCAAACCTAACCCAAACCTAACCCAAACCTAACCCAAACCTAACCCAAACCTAACCCAAACCTAACCCAAACCTAACCCAAACCTAACCCAAACCTAACCCAAACCTAACCCAAACCTAACCCAAACTAACCCAAACCTAACCCAAACCTAACCCAAACCTAACCCAAACCTAACCCAAACCTAACCCAAACCTAACCCAAACCTAACCCAAACCTAACCCAAACCTAACCCAAACCTAACCCAAACCTAACCCAAACCTAACCCAAACCTAACCCAAACCTAACCCAAACCTAACCCAAACCTAACCCAAACCTAACCCAAACCTAACCCAAACCTAACCCAAACCTAACCCAAACCTAACCCAAACCTAACCCAAACCTAACCCAAACCTAACCCAAACCTAACCCAAACCTAACCCAAACCTAACCCAAACCTAACCCAAACCTAACCCAAACCTAACCCAAACCTAACCCAAACCTAACCCAAACCTAACCCAAACCTAACCCAAACCTAACCCAAACCTAACCCAAACCTAACCCAAACCTAACCCAAACCTAACCCAAACCTAACCCAAACCTAACCCAAACCTAACCCAAACCTAACCCAAACCTAACCCAAACCTAACCCAAACCTAACCCAAACCTAACCCAAACCTAACCCAAACCTAACCCAAACCTAACCCAAACCTAACCCAAACCTAACCCAAACCTAACCCAAACCTAACCCAAACCTAACCCAAACCTAACCCAAACCTAACCCAAACCTAACCCAAACCTAACCCAAACCTAACCCAAACCTAACCCAAACCTAACCCAAACCTAACCCAAACCTAACCCAAACCTAACCCAAACCTAACCCAAACCTAACCCAAACCTAACCCAAACCTAACCCAAACCTAACCCAAACCTAACCCAAACCTAACCCAAACCTAACCCAAACCTAACCCAAACCTAACCCAAACCTAACCCAAACCTAACCCAAACCTAACCCAAACCTAACCCAAACCTAACCCAAACCTAACCCAAACCTAACCCAAACCTAACCCAAACCTAACCCAAACCTAACCCAAACCTAACCCAAACCTAACCCAAACCTAACCCAAACCTAACCCAAACCTAACCCAAACCTAACCCAAACCTAACCCAAACCTAACCCAAACCTAACCCAAACCTAACCCAAACCTAACCCAAACCTAACCCAAACCTAACCCAAACCTAACCCAAACCTAACCCAAACCTAACCCAAACCTAACCCAAACCTAACCCAAACCTAACCCAAACCTAACCCAAACCTAACCCAAACCTAACCCAAACCTAACCCAAACCTAACCCAAACCTAACCCAAACCTAACCCAAACCTAACCCAAACCTAACCCAAACCTAACCCAAACCTAACCCAAACCTAACCCAAACCTAACCCAAACCTAACCCAAACCTAACCCAAACCTAACCCAAACCTAACCCAAACCTAACCCAAACCTAACCCAAACCTAACCCAAACCTAACCCAAACCTAACCCAAACCTAACCCAAACCTAACCCAAACCTAACCCAAACCTAACCCAAACCTAACCCAAACCTAACCCAAACCTAACCCAAACCTAACCCAAACCTAACCCAAACCTAACCCAAACCTAACCCAAACCTAACCCAAACCTAACCCAAACCTAACCCAAACCTAACCCAAACCTAACCCAAACCTAACCCAAACCTAACCCAAACCTAACCCAAACCTAACCCAAACCTAACCCAAACCTAACCCAAACCTAACCCAAACCTAACCCAAACCTAACCCAAACCTAACCCAAACCTAACCCAAACCTAACCCAAACCTAACCCAAACCTAACCCAAACCTAACCCAAACCTAACCCAAACCTAACCCAAACCTAACCCAAACCTAACCCAAACCTAACCCAAACCTAACCCAAACCTAACCCAAACCTAACCCAAACCTAACCCAAACCTAACCCAAACCTAACCCAAACCTAACCCAAACCTAACCCAAACCTAACCCAAACCTAACCCAAACCTAACCCAAACCTAACCCAAACCTAACCCAAACCTAACCCAAACCTAACCCAAACCTAACCCAAACCTAACCCAAACCTAACCCAAACCTAACCCAAACCTAACCCAAACCTAACCCAAACCTAACCCAAACCTAACCCAAACCTAACCCAAACCTAACCCAAACCTAACCCAAACCTAACCCAAACCTAACCCAAACCTAACCCAAACCTAACCCAAACCTAACCCAAACCTAACCCAAACCTAACCCAAACCTAACCCAAACCTAACCCAAACCTAACCCAAACCTAACCCAAACCTAACCCAAACCTAACCCAAACCTAACCCAAACCTAACCCAAACCTAACCCAAACCTAACCCAAACCTAACCCAAACCTAACCCAAACCTAACCCAAACCTAACCCAAACCTAACCCAAACCTAACCCAAACCTAACCCAAACCTAACCCAAACCTAACCCAAACCTAACCCAAACCTAACCCAAACCTAACCCAAACCTAACCCAAACCTAACCCAAACCTAACCCAAACCTAACCCAAACCTAACCCAAACCTAACCCAAACCTAACCCAAACCTAACCCAAACCTAACCCAAACCTAACCCAAACCTAACCCAAACCTAACCCAAACCTAACCCAAACCTAACCCAAACCTAACCCAAACCTAACCCAAACCTAACCCAAACCTAACCCAAACCTAACCCAAACCTAACCCAAACCTAACCCAAACCTAACCCAAACCTAACCCAAACCTAACCCAAACCTAACCCAAACCTAACCCAAACCTAACCCAAACCTAACCCAAACCTAACCCAAACCTAACCCAAACCTAACCCAAACCTAACCCAAACCTAACCCAAACCTAACCCAAACCTAACCCAAACCTAACCCAAACCTAACCCAAACCTAACCCAAACCTAACCCAAACCTAACCCAAACCTAACCCAAACCTAACCCAAACCTAACCCAAACCTAACCCAAACCTAACCCAAACCTAACCCAAACCTAACCCAAACCTAACCCAAACCTAACCCAAACCTAACCCAAACCTAACCCAAACCTAACCCAAACCTAACCCAAACCTAACCCAAACCTAACCCAAACCTAACCCAAACCTAACCCAAACCTAACCCAAACCTAACCCAAACCTAACCCAAACCTAACCCAAACCTAACCCAAACCTAACCCAAACCTAACCCAAACCTAACCCAAACCTAACCCAAACCTAACCCAAACCTAACCCAAACCTAACCCAAACCTAACCCAAACTAACCCAAACCTAACCCAAACCTAACCCAAACCTAACCCAAACCTAACCCAAACCTAACCCAAACCTAACCCAAACCTAACCCAAACCTAACCCAAACCTAACCCAAACCTAACCCAAACCTAACCCAAACCTAACCCAAACCTAACCCAAACCTAACCCAAACCTAACCCAAACCTAACCCAAACCTAACCCAAACCTAACCCAAACCTAACCCAAACCTAACCCAAACCTAACCCAAACCTAACCCAAACCTAACCCAAACCTAACCCAAACCTAACCCAAACCTAACCCAAACCTAACCCAAACCTAACCCAAACCTAACCCAAACCTAACCCAAACCTAACCCAAACCTAACCCAAACCTAACCCAAACCTAACCCAAACCTAACCCAAACCTAACCCAAACCTAACCCAAACCTAACCCAACCTAACCCAAACCTAACCCAAACCTAACCCAAACCTAACCCAAACCTAACCCAAACCTAACCCAAACCTAACCCAAACCTAACCCAAACCTAACCCAAACCTAACCCAAACCTAACCCAAACCTAACCCAAACCTAACCCAAACCTAACCCAAACCTAACCCAAACCTAACCCAAACCTAACCCAAACCTAACCCAAACCTAACCCAAACCTAACCCAAACCTAACCCAAACCTAACCCAAACCTAACCCAAACCTAACCCAAACCTAACCCAAACCTAACCCAAACCTAACCCAAACCTAACCCAAACCTAACCCAAACCTAACCCAAACCTAACCCAAACCTAACCCAAACCTAACCCAAACCTAACCCAAACCTAACCCAAACCTAACCCAAACCTAACCCAAACCTAACCCAAACCTAACCCAAACCTAACCCAAACCTAACCCAAACCTAACCCAAACCTAACCCAAACCTAACCCAAACCTAACCCAAACCTAACCCAAACCTAACCCAAACCTAACCCAAACCTAACCCAAACCTAACCCAAACCTAACCCAAACCTAACCCAAACCTAACCCAAACCTAACCCAAACCTAACCCAAACCTAACCCAAACCTAACCCAAACCTAACCCAAACCTAACCCAAACCTTTTTTTTTTTTTTTTTTTTTTTTTTTGTGACGTTGGGGAAATCTTCAAAAGACCTCCGGAACCAGGGGGGAACCCAGCCCCGGAGAGTGTCGGATTTTTACCGACTAAAACCCCAACGATGACCGCCCTGCCTCGGAAATTATTGGGAGCCCCGGGAACTCTAAGATGACACCGGTGCTCCACTTCCGTAGCCTCAAAGACAGTGGAGGACTGTCGAGGCTCCTTACCCGAGGGACGTAGATGGAGAATCTCCGTCCCTGCAACACTACGCGTACTTACGCCGTCGCACGGTCATATTGCGATCGACGGCGTACCTTCCCAAGATTCGCCGTGCAGTGGGAGCCTCCTGCCCCCCCGGGCTCCCTGCGGATCTTCCAGCGGTTCCCCTTTAGTCGCCTCTTACGACAAGCGGTAGACTACTGTAGAGCTATTCTAATCCCGATCTACAGGGTTTTTGAGTTTACTGGGTCGCAGGTCGCGAACCCAGCCAAATCCGCTGCTTCCCTTTATGCAGGCTGCCGGGAATCGCGTGCGCGACCCCTGCTACCCGCCCCCCTGCGAGCGGGGTCCGCGCGCTCGCGGACCCGCTCAGCCTCCTCCTTCTGCAGCATTACGGACTCGCAGAAGGAGGACGCTGCTCCCCAAGACCTCTCGGACGCCAGCATCTCCGCGACGATTGACGCCGGCGTGAGGTCCGGCCCGATCGCGCCCCGCAAGGCACGGCGCTCCCGCTCCCATGCGGGACACTCCTCGAGAGTGTGCTGCGCCGTGTCCCGCTCCTCCCCGCAGTGGTGGCAGACGGGCGTCCGCTCCCTCCCGATCCGGTGAAGAAACGCTCCGAAGCATCCGTGCCCGGTTACAATTTGTGTTATTCTATACGTGAGCCTTCCCCACGTTCTACCTCGCCACTTCTCGAGGCTCGGCAGAACCGCTCCAACGGCCCGTTGCGCGGCGCTCCTCGCTGTCTCCAGTCGAGTGCGCCAATTCGCCATCGCGCGCCGGCGAGCCTGGCTCCTCTCGGCTCGAACAGCTTCTCCCCGATCCGGCTGGGCTACTCCCGTCCGCCTGAGTACGTCCGAGCGTGTATAAACCGCCTCGGCTTCCTCGGCCTGGAACTCTAGGGGTAGAAGCCCCGCCAGGATCATCGCCGCCTCGTACGAGATCGTGCGGTATCCTCTCGCGAGTCTAATCGCTACCCTTCTCTCCAGCCGTCTTAGCAGCACAAGGCTGTGGCGGCTTTTGAGAAGGGCGTTTGCCCATATCGGCGCTCCGTACAATACTATCGCCCGCACGACGCCCGCGTAGAGTCGGCGGGTGCGTTCCTCGGGCCCTCCGAGGTTCGGGAGAATGCGAAGAAGCGCGTTCGCAACTCCCTCCGCCCGGCTGGCCACGCGCTCGAAGTGCGCCTCGAATCGCCAGTGGGTGTCGAGTATCAGCCCCAGATATTTCATCCGTTGGCCTACCTCGACTCTCTCATTCCCTACGCGGAGCCAGAACTTCGGCGGCGACAAGCGCCGGGCCGGGTCTAGCAGCCACATAGCCTCGGTTTTGCTCGCCGCCACCGAAAGCCCCAGCCTCTCGATCCTCGCGATGACGCCCGCCACCCCGCATTCCGCGAGCCGCAGCGTCCTCCCGAAATTCTCCGCCGCCGCGAGCATGAGCGTGTCGTCGGCGTAACACACCACGCTAACGCCAGCGGGGAGGGCCGTCCTAAGGATCCAGTCGTACGCGAGATCCCACAGTAGTGGTCCTAGAACCGACCCCTGCGGTACCCCGCACGTGACCGGCCTCCCGCACACGTCCCCACCACGGACCGGGTACTCCGCCCACCTCTCCGACAGGTAGGACCGGATCGCAGCCCTCAGATAGGGCGGTACTCGATGTCTCACGAGAGCCGCCCTTATGGTTTCCCACGGAAGGGAGTTGAACGCGTTGACTATATCGAGAGATATAGCCAACGCCACCCTTCCGCGGGTCACCTCAGCCTCCGCGAGCGTTCGGACGCGTCGTATCGCGTCGATCGTCGACCGTCCACCCCGGAAACCGAACTGGTTCTCCGACAGATCCGGCCCCACCCCGGACAAATGTGCGCCGAGCCGGGAAGCGAGCACCCGCTCGTAAAGCTTCCCCACCTCGTCCAGCAGACACACCGGCCGGTACGAGGACGGCGAGTTCCCCGTTCTGCCCTCCTTTCGTAGCAGGACCACCCGCGCTCTTTTCCACGCCCGGGGGAAGGAGCCAGTCCTCAGACAGCAGTTAAATAGCTGCCGAAGAGAGTCCCCTAACTGTTCCAGGGCCATCGCCAGTGCCGTTCCGGGGACGCCGTCTGGACCCGGTGCCTTTCTCCCCGCACCGAGACGTCTGGCAGCCACGGCGAGCTCCTCGGGGGTGATTTCGAGCTCTGAGGTCCAGTCTCCGCACTGGCCTCCCCGCTCGGACTCCTGCCCGCGCGCAGCCTCCTCGCTAGACGAGGGAAACAACGCGGCCAGCACAGAGCCGAGAAGGACGGGCTCCATCACCTGCGTAACCGGGGGTGCCCAGGGGCGGAGCCTACCGAGCACGATGCGGTATGGTCGGCCCCAGGGATCCCGATCCAACGTCCCGAGGAGCTCCTTCCATGCGGAAGCCTTTGCCTTGGCAATGGTACCCTGGAGTGCTCTCCTTGCCACGCGATAATCCTCGTAGGCGCAAGCCTCCAGCGCCTCGTCGCGCCGCTTTCGACGACGGGCACGCGTGTATCGGCGCCTATAGCGCACGCATGCTTGGCGGAGTTCCGCGATCTCGCCAGACCACCAATACACAGCCCGCCGCAGAGGCGGCCTGGTCCGAGGCATCGCCGTGTCGCACACAGCCTTTATCGCCTCCGCGAACCATTCCGCCCCCTTCGCGGCACGATCTGGCCCGGTCGAGGAGAGCAAGTCTCTCGTGAGCGAGTCTCCCGACCAGGCCGCGGCGTGGGAGGCCGCAGCCAGAAGATCACCGTCCAGGCGATCGAGCGACCATCTTGGCGGCGGTGGGCCCCCCCTTATTCTTTCCCTTAAGCCCCTCGGCGTGTGGGGGGCGTTCTGGACGCGGGACGCCCCGATCTCCATGAATATATACATGTGATCGGATAACGTCTCGACGTCCTCCGCAACCCTCCAACTCCCCACGCGCCCCGCGGCGGTGCGGGTCGCCCACGTGAGATCCACGATGGACGATCCCTGCCACCGGACGCAGGTCGCAGCCCTTCCCCTGTTAATTAACAGGAGGTCGAGCTCCGCCGCCCAATCCTGAACCAGGCGACCTCGGGTGTTCGTCCCGGGCGATCCCCACGCCGCAGAATGCGCGTTGAAATCTCCCAGGATCAGCACCGGGAGGGGAAGGCATCTGCTGACGCATCCGCGAATCGCCTCCAGGCGCCTGTCGAACTCCTCGATGCCGACGCTGGGTGAAATATAAATTCCCAGCACCGCCAATTCCCCCCAGCGCACAGCCACGAACCCTCCGCCGCGCTCGATCATTTCGCACGGCGGAGTGCCCGCAGCACCCTCCCAGATAACCGCTACGGTTCCGTTCGTATCCCCGAAACTAAATTGTCGTTCAGGGACCACAAACGGCTCCGCTGCTACCGCCAGCGCAATCCCCCTCTCTCGCATCGTCTGGAAGAGCAAGTCCTGCGCGCGACGCGAGTGATTGAGATTGGTCTGGAGGAGTTTGGCCGTGAATTCTACTCAACGGCCATAGCCTCCTCCAGGCCTGCCTCCGGTACGGAACTTTCAATTATGTCCGTACGGTTGCCCCCCTCGGCCGCTGTTGGCGCGGTTGCCGGTTCCCGACCGGGATTCGCGACGGTTTTCGCGACGACGACCGGCGCCGGTGCGCCGCTTTTCTTTACCCCCCTGTTCCGTTTGGCCGGAGGCGGGGCGCAGGCTTTGCTCCCCAGTCTATGGCCCGCTGGCCTACCTAAATCGGCGCAAAGAGGACACTTTACCTCCGCGACGCATTGGGCAGCGCGGTGGGCGGTATCGCCGCACCTATAGCAGCCTCCGCTCCTGTCTACCCGGCTTTCACACCGCTGCCCGGTGTGACCAATCTCCAGGCAGCGGAAACATCGCAACGGACGCGCTTGCAGTGCCTCGACGCGAGCCGAGCTCCAGCCAACCAGCAAGCGGCCCTCGGCTACCGCCTTCCGGGCTACCACTAGCGGGCATCGAGCCCAGATCGTCCCGAGGCCCGCGGGTGTGCGGCGAATCTCGCCCACCTGCACCTCGGATTCGGTGCAGCCGCCCAACGCCGCCAGAGCCGCCGCGACCTCCTTTGGACGCACGGAGTCGTCCAGTCCCCTCAGGCGCAGTTCTGCGCGCCTGGTGGGACAAGCGACACGCACGCCCATCCCGTCGAGTGCCTCGGCCATCCTGCTGGCCAGAGCTCTCGCCTTTTCCACTCTGTTGGGACCACCGATCTCCAACACTAATCCCCCCGTTGCCGATCGCCTCGGCCGCACGCCGCTTATTTCTAATTCGGCGAGCTTAACCCTCTCCCGAGCACGCTCCATGGCGAGCTTGAGGGAGGTTTCCGCCCCCGGATTTACATTCAGGCTGACCGCCGCCGTGTTCGGTGGTCGCCTCAGTCGCACAGGTGGTGTAGGTGTTTTCCCTACCTTACTCGCTGTCTTCGCCGTCTCCTTTTGGTCGTCCTTGTTCCGGCTTTCCCTCGTTGGGGCAGTTGGGGGCGGGGGGGCGCTGTTTCTTTGCAGCCCGCGTCTCTCCTTCCTCCCGACGACTTTGGCCCACTCGGTTTCCGTTTTGCGCTGCGCCGGTTGTTCCTGCGTCGACGTTGCTGGCTTCGCCCCTTTCGCTGTCGCTGTTGCAGCGGTGCTCTGATTTCCTGGACGAGGGGCGACCTTCGCGTTCGCCGTCCGCCCCACGTTCGGTCCGCTGGCGGTGGTGCCCTTTCGATCTGCACTCGCGCTGTTCTGCGAGGTCGTCCTGCCGCCTTGCTTTCCCCCCAGTTCCTGTAGCAGCTCCCGTCGGAACTCCGCCCATCTGTTGTCGATGCGCGCCAATATTCTGGCCTCGAACGGCTCCTGACCTGAAATTGTAATTGCAGGTGCATTAGCTCCGACAATCTCGGCAGGGGGTGCTGGGATCTTAAAACAACCACTCCTGCTTTTCTCTGTGGGCAATGGCTGCCCCTCCTCCTGTTTTTGGCGCTCTTGTTGTTGTTGTTGTTGTTGCGGCTGCTGCCGCGCTGCAACGCCCGTCCGGGTGCGTCGGTCCTCCGCCTCCTTCAGCTTGGCAACTTCTCTCCTCAGTTCCCTGTTGAGGTCGTGAAGACGCTGGTTCTCCTTGTCCAGCCAGTCCGCCTCCTGCGAAGAATTATGTCTCTTAGATAATTCATTACCAGCCGCGCGGGCAGTTCGCGCCGCGACCCGTAGGTCCCTGACGTGGTTGCCCTTTAGATTTTTTGAGTTGGTGGAGATACGCTCCACCACCCGCATCTGTTCCATAATCGTGCTGGCGAGGACCCCCGCGTGATGCTGCCGCATTTCCACGGCTAGCTCGTCCTCCTCTGGAAGTCCGTCCCTTGACGAGCGTGAGAAGCTGGCTGCTGGATCGATGTCGCAATCCTCCAGCGCCGCTGTCGTCTCTGCAACGTCCATCTCTCCGGCGATCCTCTTCGCCGCTCCCGCGTCGCCCCCGGAGCCAGGACGCTTCCTGGATGACGCGAACGATGCCACGGAAACGACGGAGGTATCGGAGTCACCGTCGTCTCCGCTCGTGGACGCCCCCGGGAACGTCTGCGGGGCAGCCGCTCGCGGAGCTCTTCCGCTGCGCAGCCTGGCCGATCTTCTCGTCTGCCCCTCCCCAGAGGCAGACGTGGTTGTTGAGCTGTCGCTCGTGTCCATTTTATCCTTTCGATCCTTTCCTGCAGTGTTCATTGGATCCGCGTTGCACTCGCGAGTTCGCCGAGTTCGGCGAGTTCCGATCAGGGCGCTCCGCGGTTGCGCGGATACACCGACCGCCGACGCCTTCTCCCCTTGGGAAGGATTTCTCCTTTTCCCCACTTTGTCCTCACTCGTGTGTCTTTTTACGGCTTTTTCGTCCGTTTCGCACAGCCGTAGCACTTCCCGACACTTTGCGTATTCTCCAAACTCGCGAGTTTGTAGAATTTGCGTTGAAACGCTCTGCGCATGCGCCGGCTCGCTGGCCGCCGACGCAGCTGTCTCTCGGGCAGGAATTCCGCTTCTCTCTATTTTCCCCGCATACATGTGTCCCTCCCCAACTGTTTCTCTCGTATCCTGAGCTCGTAGCACTCCACTAACTTGCTCGTTTGCTCTAAACACGCGAAATTGTTCGGTTCGGCGAGTTCGCGTCGCGTCGCCGTGCGCATGCGCGGCGTTGGCGTTCTCGGCCACGCCGGCCGGAATTTCGCCTCTCCTCAGTTTTTGGAGCACTAACGCGCACTTGTCGTTTATGCCAGCCTTTGCGGCCTCCTTCCCGGTCACTTTCGTTGCACTAGTGTCTGCGGATATTCCCGAATTTGCGATGAATACCGGAAAATCTCCGCCTGTCACGTAGCCGTGCGCATGCGCAGCGTTGGCGTTCTCGGCCACGCCGGCCGGAATTTCGCCTCTCCTCGGTTTTTGAAGCACTAACCCGCACTTGTCGTTTATGCCAACCTTTGCGGCATCCTTCACGGTCACTTTCGTTGCGCTAGAGTCTGCGGGTATTCCCGAATTTGCGATGAATGCCGGAAAATCTCCGCCTGTCGCGTCGCTGCGCGCATGCGCGGCGTTGTCGCTCCCGGCCACGTCGGCCGGGATTGTTCCTCTCCGCGATTTACCGTTCACTTTCGCGCACTTGTTGCACGCGTTGAGTACTCCAGTGTCCTTCCAGGTCACATTGAGTGTTCCAAACACCGAAGAATCTCCCGGATCTGCGTGGAATAGTGCAATATTCTCGGACGATGCGCCGTCGTCCAAGATGGCGTCCAAGATGGCCGCCTCCTTCCTCGTAAATAATACCCGGAATTTTGGAGTTTTCTCCACTTTTCCGGGCACTCACACTTCTGACCTTCCGTCCAGCTGTTGCACACACTTTTCTTCCAGATTTCACGAACCACTTTTGCGCTTTAACGCGAAATTACCGCACTTATTAACCGTACCATACGGAGCGTTTCGACACACGTCCGCACAGTTCAGCCATCAGGCGAAACTAACCTAACCCAAACCTAACCCAAACCTAACCCAAACCTAACCCAAACCTAACCCAAACCTAACCCAAACCTAACCCAAACCTAACCCAAACCTAACCCAAACTAACCCAAACCTAACCCAAACCTAACCCAAACCTAACCCAAACCTAACCCAAACCTTTTTTTTTTTTTTTTTTTTTTTTTTTTTTTTTTTTTTTTTTTTTGTGACGTTGGGGAAATCTTCAAAAGACCTCCGGAACCAGGGGGGAACCCAGCCCCGGAGAGTGTCGGATTTTTACCGACTAAAACCCCAACGATGACCGCCCTGCCTCGGAAATAATTGGGAGCCCCGGGAACTCTAAGATGACACCGGTGCTCCACTTCCGTAGCCTCAAAGACAGTGGAGGACTGTCGAGGCTCCTTACCCGAGGGACGTAGATGGAGAATCTCCGTCCCTGCAACACTACGCGTACTTACGCCGTCGCACGGTCATATTGCGATCGACGGCGTACCTTCCCAAGATTCGCCGTGCAGTGGGAGCCTCCTGCCCCCCCGGGCTCCCTGCGGATCTTCCAGCGGTTCCCCTTTAGTCGCCTCTTACGACAAGCGGTAGACTACTGTAGAGCTATTCTAATCCCGATCTACAGGGTTTTTGAGTTTACTGGGTCGCAGGTCGCGAACCCAGCCAAATCCGCTGCTTCCCTTTATGCAGGCTGCCGGGAATCGCGTGCGCGACCCCTGCTACCCGCCCCCCTGCGAGCGGGGTCCGCGCGCTCGCGGACCCGCTCAGCCTCCTCCTTCTGCAGCATTACGGACTCGCAGAAGGAGGACGCTGCTCCCCAAGACCTCTCGGACGCCAGCATCTCCGCGACGATTGACGCCGGCGTGAGGTCCGGCCCGATCGCGCCCCGCAAGGCACGGCGCTCCCGCTCCCATGCGGGACACTCCTCGAGAGTGTGCTGCGCCGTGTCCCGCTCCTCCCCGCAGTGGTGGCAGACGGGCGTCCGCTCCCTCCCGATCCGGTGAAGAAACGCTCCGAAGCATCCGTGCCCGGTTACAATTTGTGTTATTCTATACGTGAGCCTTCCCCACGTTCTACCTCGCCACTTCTCGAGGCTCGGCAGAACCGCTCCAACGGCCCGTTGCGCGGCGCTCCTCGCTGTCTCCAGTCGAGTGCGCCAATTCGCCATCGCGCGCCGGCGAGCCTGGCTCCTCTCGGCTCGAACAGCTTCTCCCCGATCCGGCTGGGCTACTCCCGTCCGCCTGAGTACGTCCGAGCGTGTATAAACCGCCTCGGCTTCCTCGGCCTGGAACTCTAGGGGTAGAAGCCCCGCCAGGATCATCGCCGCCTCGTACGAGATCGTGCGGTATCCTCTCGCGAGTCTAATCGCTACCCTTCTCTCCAGCCGTCTTAGCAGCACAAGGCTGTGTCGGCTTTTGAGAAGGGCGTTTGCCCATATCGGCGCTCCGTACAATACTATCGCCCGCACGACGCCCGCGTAGAGTCGGCGGGTGCGTTCCTCGGGCCCTCCGAGGTTCGGGAGAATGCGAAGAAGCGCGTTCGCAACTCCCTCCGCCCGGCTGGCCACGCGCTCGAAGTGCGCCTCGAATCGCCAGTGGGTGTCGAGTATCAGCCCCAGATATTTCATCCGTTGGCCTACCTCGACTCTCTCATT
This sequence comes from Eucera pruinosa, assembly GCA_028830335.1. Taxonomy (NCBI): domain Eukaryota; kingdom Metazoa; phylum Arthropoda; class Insecta; order Hymenoptera; family Apidae; genus Eucera; species Eucera pruinosa. Next base: position 65,209 of record JAMYCR010000067.1, on the reverse strand, counting down.
CCCTACGCGGAGCCAGAACTTCGGCGGCGACAAGCGCCGGGCCGGGTCTAGCAGCCACATAGCCTCGGTTTTGCTCGCCGCCACCGAAAGCCCCAGCCTCTCGATCCTCGCGATGACGCCCGCCACCCCGCACTCCGCGAGCCGCAGCGTCCTCCCGAAATTCTCCGCCGCCGCGAGCATGAGCGTGTCGTCGGCGTAACACACCACGCTAACGCCAGCGGGGAGGGCCGTCCTAAGGATCCAGTCGTACGCGAGATCCCACAGTAGTGGTCCTAGAACCGACCCCTGCGGTACCCCGCACGTGACCGGCCTCCCGCACACGTCCCCACCACGGACCGGGTACTCCGCCCACCTCTCCGACAGGTAGGACCGGATCGCAGCCCTCAGATAGGGCGGTACTCGATGTCTCACGAGAGCCGCCCTTATGGTTTCCCACGGAAGGGAGTTGAACGCGTTGACTATATCGAGAGATACAGCCAACGCCACCCTTCCGCGGGTCACCTCAGCCTCCGCGAGCGTTCGGACGCGTCGTATCGCGTCGATCGTCGACCGTCCACCCCGGAAACCGAACTGGTTCTCCGACAGATCCGGCCCCACCCCGGACAAATGTGCGCCGAGCCGGGAAGCGAGCACCCGCTCGTAAAGCTTCCCCACCTCGTCCAGCAGACACACCGGCCGGTACGAGGACGGCGAGTTCCCCGTTCTGCCCTCCTTTCGTAGCAGGACCACCCGCGCTCTTTTCCACGCCCGGGGGAAGGAGCCAGTCCTCAGACAGCAGTTAAATAGCTGCCGAAGAGAGTCCCCTAACTGTTCCAGGGCCATCGCCAGTGCCGTTCCGGGGACGCCGTCTGGACCCGGTGCCTTTCTCCCCGCACCGAGACGTCTGGCAGCCACGGCGAGCTCCTCGGGGGTGATTTCGAGCTCTGAGGTCCAGTCTCCGCACTGGCCTCCCCGCTCGGACTCCTGCCCGCGCGCAGCCTCCTCGCTAGACGAGGGAAACAACGCGGCCAGCACAGAGCCGAGAAGGACGGGCTCCATCACCTGCGTAACCGGGGGTGCCCAGGGGCGGAGCCTACCGAGCACGATGCGGTATGGTCGGCCCCAGGGATCCCGATCCAACGTCCCGAGGAGCTCCTTCCATGCGGAAGCCTTTGCCTTGGCAATGGTACCCTGGAGTGCTCTCCTTGCCACGCGATAATCCTCGTAGGCGCAAGCCTCCAGCGCCTCGTCGCGCCGCTTTCGACGACGGGCACGCGTGTATCGGCGCCTATAGCGCACGCATGCTTGGCGGAGTTCCGCGATCTCGCCAGACCACCAATACACAGCCCGCCGCAGAGGCGGCCTGGTCCGAGGCATCGCCGTGTCGCACACAGCCTTTATCGCCTCCGCGAACCATTCCGCCCCCTTCGCGGCACGATCTGGCCCGGTCGAGGAGAGCAAGTCTCTCGTGAGCGAGTCTCCCGACCAGGCCGCGGCGTGGGAGGCCGCAGCACCTAACCCAAACCTTTTTTTTTTTTTTTTTTTTTTTTTTTTTTTTGTGACGTTGGGGAAATCTTCAAAAGACCTCCGGAACCAGGGGGGAACCCAGCCCCGGAGAGTGTCGGATTTTTACCGACTAAAACCCCAACGATGACCGCCCTGCCTCGGAAATTCTTGGGAGCCCCGGGAACTCTAAGATGACACCGGTGCTCCACTTCCGTAGCCTCAAAGACAGTGGAGGACTGTCGAGGCTCCTTACCCGAGGGACGTAGATGGAGAATCTCCGTCCCTGCAACGCTACGCGTACTTACGCCGTCGCACGGTCATATTGCGATCGACGGCGTACCTTCCCAAGATTCGCCGTGCAGTGGGAGCCTCCTGCCCCCCCGGGCTCCCTGCGGATCTTCCAGCGGTTCCCCTTTAGTCGCCTCTTACGACAAGCGGTAGACTACTGTAGAGCTATTCTAATCCCGATCTACAGGGTTTTTGAGTTTACTGGGTCGCAGGTCGCGAACCCAGCCAAATCCGCTGCTTCCCTTTATGCAGGCTGCCGGGAATCGCGTGCGCGACCCCTGCTACCCGCCCCCCTGCGAGCGGGGTCCGCGCGCTCGCGGACCCGCTCAGCCTCCTCCTTCTGCAGCATTACGGACTCGCAGAAGGAGGACGCTGCTCCCCAAGACCTCTCGGACGCCAGCATCTCCGCGACGATTGACGCCGGCGTGAGGTCCGGCCCGATCGCGCCCCGCAAGGCACGGCGCTCCCGCTCCCATGCGGGACACTCCTCGAGAGTGTGCTGCGCCGTGTCCCGCTCCTCCCCGCAGTGGTGGCAGACGGGCGTCCGCTCCCTCCCGATCCGGTGAAGAAACGCTCCGAAGCATCCGTGCCCGGTTACAATTTGTGTTATTCTATACGTGAGCCTTCCCCACGTTCTACCTCGCCACTTCTCGAGGCTCGGCAGAACCGCTCCAACGGCCCGTTGCGCGGCGCTCCTCGCTGTCTCCAGTCGAGTGCGCCAATTCGCCATCGCGCGCCGGCGAGCCTGGCTCCTCTCGGCTCGAACAGCTTCTCCCCGATCCGGCTGGGCTACTCCCGTCCGCCTGAGTACGTCCGAGCGTGTATAAACCGCCTCGGCTTCCTCGGCCTGGAACTCTAGGGGTAGAAGCCCCGCCAGGATCATCGCCGCCTCGTACGAGATCGTGCGGTATCCTCTCGCGAGTCTAATCGCTACCCTTCTCTCCAGCCGTCTTAGCAGCACAAGGCTGTGGCGGCTTTTGAGAAGGGCGTTTGCCCATATCGGCGCTCCGTACAATACTATCGCCCGCACGACGCCCGCGTAGAGTCGGCGGGTGCGTTCCTCGGGCCCTCCGAGGTTCGGGAGAATGCGAAGAAGCGCGTTCGCAACTCCCTCCGCCCGGCTGGCCACGCGCTCGAAGTGCGCCTCGAATCGCCAGTGGGTGTCGAGTATCAGCCCCAGATATTTCATCCGTTGGCCTACCTCGACTCTCTCATTCCCTACGCGGAGCCAGAACTTCGGCGGCGACAAGCGCCGGGCCGGGTCTAGCAGCCACATAGCCTCGGTTTTGCTCGCCGCCACCGAAAGCCCCAGCCTCTCGATCCTCGCGATGACGCCCGCCACCCCGCCTTCCGCGAGCCGCAGCGTCCTCCCGAAATTCTCCGCCGCCGCGAGCATGAGCGTGTCGTCGGCGTAACACACCACGCTAACGCCAGCGGGGAGGGCCGTCCTAAGGATCCAGTCGTACGCGAGATCCCACAGTAGTGGTCCTAGAACCGACCCCTGCGGTACCCCGCACGTGACCGGCCTCCCGCACACGTCCCCACCACGGACCGGGTACTCCGCCCACCTCTCCGACAGGTAGGACCGGATCGCAGCCCTCAGATAGGGCGGTACTCGATGTCTCACGAGAGCCGCCCTTATGGTTTCCCACGGAAGGGAGTTGAACGCGTTGACTATATCGAGAGATACAGCCAACGCCACCCTTCCGCGGGTCACCTCAGCCTCCGCGAGCGTTCGGACGCGTCGTATCGCGTCGATCGTCGACCGTCCACCCCGGAAACCGAACTGGTTCTCCGACAGATCCGGCCCCACCCCGGACAAATGTGCGCCGAGCCGGGAAGCGAGCACCCGCTCGTAAAGCTTCCCCACCTCGTCCAGCAGACACACCGGCCGGTACGAGGACGGCGAGTTCCCCGTTCTGCCCTCCTTTCGTAGCAGGACCACCCGCGCTCTTTTCCACGCCCGGGGGAAGGAGCCAGTCCTCAGACAGCAGTTAAATAGCTGCCGAAGAGAGTCCCCTAACTGTTCCAGGGCCATCGCCAGTGCCGTTCCGGGGACGCCGTCTGGACCCGGTGCCTTTCTCCCCGCACCGAGACGTCTGGCAGCCACGGCGAGCTCCTCGGGGGTGATTTCGAGCTCTGAGGTCCAGTCTCCGCACTGGCCTCCCCGCTCGGACTCCTGCCCGCGCGCAGCCTCCTCGCTAGACGAGGGAAACAACGCGGCCAGCACAGAGCCGAGAAGGACGGGCTCCATCACCTGCGTAACCGGGGGTGCCCAGGGGCGGAGCCTACCGAGCACGATGCGGTATGGTCGGCCCCAGGGATCCCGATCCAACGTCCCGAGGAGCTCCTTCCATGCGGAAGCCTTTGCCTTGGCAATGGTACCCTGGAGTGCTCTCCTTGCCACGCGATAATCCTCGTAGGCGCAAGCCTCCAGCGCCTCGTCGCGCCGCTTTCGACGACGGGCACGCGTGTATCGGCGCCTATAGCGCACGCATGCTTGGCGGAGTTCCGCGATCTCGCCAGACCACCAATACACAGCCCGCCGCAGAGGCGGCCTGGTCCGAGGCATCGCCGTGTCGCACACAGCCTTTATCGCCTCCGCGAACCATTCCGCCCCCTTCGCGGCACGATCTGGCCCGGTCGAGGAGAGCAAGTCTCTCGTGAGCGAGTCTCCCGACCAGGCCGCGGCGTGGGAGGCCGCAGCACCTAACCCAAACCTTTTTTTTTTTTTTTTTTTTTTTTTTTTTTTTTGTGACGTTGGGGAAATCTTCAAAAGACCTCCGGAACCAGGGGGGAACCCAGCCCCGGAGAGTGTCGGATTTTTACCGACTAAAACCCCAACGATGACCGCCCTGCCTCGGAAATTCTTGGGAGCCCCGGGAACTCTAAGATGACACCGGTGCTCCTCTTCCGTAGCCTCAAAGACAGTGGAGGACTGTCGAGGCTCCTTACCCGAGGGACGTAGATGGAGAATCTCCGTCCCTGCAACACTACGCGTACTTACGCCGTCGCACGGTCATATTGCGATCGACGGCGTACCTTCCCAAGATTCGCCGTGCAGTGGGAGCCTCCTGCCCCCCCGGGCTCCCTGCGGATCTTCCAGCGGTTCCCCTTTAGTCGCCTCTTACGACAAGCGGTAGACTACTGTAGAGCTATTCTAATCCCGATCTACAGGGTTTTTGAGTTTACTGGGTCGCAGGTCGCGAACCCAGCCAAATCCGCTGCTTCCCTTTATGCAGGCTGCCGGGAATCGCGTGCGCGACCCCTGCTACCCGCCCCCCTGCGAGCGGGGTCCGCGCGCTCGCGGACCCGCTCAGCCTCCTCCTTCTGCAGCATTACGGACTCGCAGAAGGAGGACGCTGCTCCCCAAGACCTCTCGGACGCCAGCATCTCCGCGACGATTGACGCCGGCGTGAGGTCCGGCCCGATCGCGCCCCGCAAGGCACGGCGCTCCCGCTCCCATGCGGGACACTCCTCGAGAGTGTGCTGCGCCGTGTCCCGCTCCTCCCCGCAGTGGTGGCAGACGGGCGTCCGCTCCCTCCCGATCCGGTGAAGAAACGCTCCGAAGCATCCGTGCCCGGTTACAATTTGTGTTATTCTATACGTGAGCCTTCCCCACGTTCTACCTCGCCACTTCTCGAGGCTCGGCAGAACCGCTCCAACGGCCCGTTGCGCGGCGCTCCTCGCTGTCTCCAGTCGAGTGCGCCAATTCGCCATCGCGCGCCGGCGAGCCTGGCTCCTCTCGGCTCGAACAGCTTCTCCCCGATCCGGCTGGGCTACTCCCGTCCGCCTGAGTACGTCCGAGCGTGTATAAACCGCCTCGGCTTCCTCGGCCTGGAACTCTAGGGGTAGAAGCCCCGCCAGGATCATCGCCGCCTCGTACGAGATCGTGCGGTATCCTCTCGCGAGTCTAATCGCTACCCTTCTCTCCAGCCGTCTTAGCAGCACAAGGCTGTGGCGGCTTTTGAGAAGGGCGTTTGCCCATATCGGCGCTCCGTACAATACTATCGCCCGCACGACGCCCGCGTAGAGTCGGCGGGTGCGTTCCTCGGGCCCTCCGAGGTTCGGGAGAATGCGAAGAAGCGCGTTCGCAACTCCCTCCGCCCGGCTGGCCACGCGCTCGAAGTGCGCCTCGAATCGCCAGTGGGTGTCGAGTATCAGCCCCAGATATTTCATCCGTTGGCCTACCTCGACTCTCTCATTCCCTACGCGGAGCCAGAACTTCGGCGGCGACAAGCGCCGGGCCGGGTCTAGCAGCCACATAGCCTCGGTTTTGCTCGCCGCCACCGAAAGCCCCAGCCTCTCGATCCTCGCGATGACGCCCGCCACCCCGCATTCCGCGAGCCGCAGCGTCCTCCCGAAATTCTCCGCCGCCGCGAGCATGAGCGTGTCGTCGGCGTAACACACCACGCTAACGCCAGCGGGGAGGGCCGTCCTAAGGATCCAGTCGTACGCGAGATCCCACAGTAGTGGTCCTAGAACCGACCCCTGCGGTACCCCGCACGTGACCGGCCTCCCGCACACGTCCCCACCACGGACCGGGTACTCCGCCCACCTCTCCGACAGGTAGGACCGGATCGCAGCCCTCAGATAGGGCGGTACTCGATGTCTCACGAGAGCCGCCCTTATGGTTTCCCACGGAAGGGAGTTGAACGCGTTGACTATATCGAGAGATACAGCCAACGCCACCCTTCCGCGGGTCACCTCAGCCTCCGCGAGCGTTCGGACGCGTCGTATCGCGTCGATCGTCGACCGTCCACCCCGGAAACCGAACTGGTTCTCCGACAGATCCGGCCCCACCCCGGACAAATGTGCGCCGAGCCGGGAAGCGAGCACCCGCTCGTAAAGCTTCCCCACCTCGTCCAGCAGACACACCGGCCGGTACGAGGACGGCGAGTTCCCCGTTCTGCCCTCCTTTCGTAGCAGGACCACCCGCGCTCTTTTCCACGCCCGGGGGAAGGAGCCAGTCCTCAGACAGCAGTTAAATAGCTGCCGAAGAGAGTCCCCTAACTGTTCCAGGGCCATCGCCAGTGCCGTTCCGGGGACGCCGTCTGGACCCGGTGCCTTTCTCCCCGCACCGAGACGTCTGGCAGCCACGGCGAGCTCCTCGGGGGTGATTTCGAGCTCTGAGGTCCAGTCTCCGCACTGGCCTCCCCGCTCGGACTCCTGCCCGCGCGCAGCCTCCTCGCTAGACGAGGGAAACAACGCGGCCAGCACAGAGCCGAGAAGGACGGGCTCCATCACCTGCGTAACCGGGGGTGCCCAGGGGCGGAGCCTACCGAGCACGATGCGGTATGGTCGGCCCCAGGGATCCCGATCCAACGTCCCGAGGAGCTCCTTCCATGCGGAAGCCTTTGCCTTGGCAATGGTACCCTGGAGTGCTCTCCTTGCCACGCGATAATCCTCGTAGGCGCAAGCCTCCAGCGCCTCGTCGCGCCGCTTTCGACGACGGGCACGCGTGTATCGGCGCCTATAGCGCACGCATGCTTGGCGGAGTTCCGCGATCTCGCCAGACCACCAATACACAGCCCGCCGCAGAGGCGGCCTGGTCCGAGGCATCGCCGTGTCGCACACAGCCTTTATCGCCTCCGCGAACCATTCCGCCCCCTTCGCGGCACGATCTGGCCCGGTCGAGGAGAGCAAGTCTCTCGTGAGCGAGTCTCCCGACCAGGCCGCGGCGTGGGAGGCCGCAGCCAGAAGATCACCGTCCAGGCGATCGAGCGACCATCTTGGCGGCGGTGGGCCCCCCCTTATTCTTTCCCTTAAGCCCCTCGGCGTGTGGGGGGCGTTCTGGACGCGGGACGCCCCGATCTCCATGAATATATACATGTGATCGGATAACGTCTCGACGTCCTCCGCAACCCTCCAACTCCCCACGCGCCCCGCGGCGGTGCGGGTCGCCCACGTGAGATCCACGATGGACGATCCCTGCCACCGGACGCAGGTCGCAGCCCTTCCCCTGTTAATTAACAGGAGGTCGAGCTCCGCCGCCCAATCCTGAACCAGGCGACCTCGGGTGTTCGTCCCGGGCGATCCCCACGCCGCAGAATGCGCGTTGAAATCTCCCAGGATCAGCACCGGGAGGGGAAGGCATCTGCTGACGCATCCGCGAATCGCCTCCAGGCGCCTGTCGAACTCCTCGATGCCGACGCTGGGTGAAATATAAATTCCCAGCACCGCCAATTCCCCCCAGCGCACAGCCACGAACCCTCCGCCGCGCTCGATCATTTCGCACGGCGGAGTGCCCGCAGCACCCTCCCAGATAACCGCTACGGTTCCGTTCGTATCCCCGAAACTAAATTGTCGTTCAGGGACCACAAACGGCTCCGCTGCTACCGCCAGCGCAATCCCCCTCTCTCGCATCGTCTGGAAGAGCAAATCCTGCGCGCGACGCGAGTGATTGAGATTGGTCTGGAGGAGTTTGGCCGTGAATTCTACTCAACGGCCATAGCCTCCTCCAGGCCTGCCTCCGGTACGGAACTTTCAATTATGTCCGTACGGTTGCCCCCCTCGGCCGCTGTTGGCGCGGTTGCCGGTTCCCGACCGGGATTCGCGACGGTTTTCGCGACGACGACCGGCGCCGGTGCGCCGCTTTTCTTTACCCCCCTGTTCCGTTTGGCCGGAGGCGGGGCGCAGGCTTTGCTCCCCAGTCTATGGCCCGCTGGCCTACCTAAATCGGCGCAAAGAGGACACTTTACCTCCGCGACGCATTGGGCAGCGCGGTGGGCGGTATCGCCGCACCTATAGCAGCCTCCGCTCCTGTCTACCCGGCTTTCACACCGCTGCCCGGTGTGACCAATCTCCAGGCAGCGGAAACATCGCAACGGACGCGCTTGCAGTGCCTCGACGCGAGCCGAGCTCCAGCCAACCAGCAAGCGGCCCTCGGCTACCGCCTTCCGGGCTACCACTAGCGGGCATCGAGCCCAGATCGTCCCGAGGCCCGCGGGTGTGCGGCGAATCTCGCCCACCTGCACCTCGGATTCGGTGCAGCCGCCCAACGCCGCCAGAGCCGCCGCGACCTCCTTTGGACGCACGGAGTCGTCCAGTCCCCTCAGGCGCAGTTCTGCGCGCCTGGTGGGACAAGCGACACGCACGCCCATCCCGTCGAGTGCCTCGGCCATCCTGCTGGCCAGAGCTCTCGCCTTTTCCACTCTGTTGGGACCACCGATCTCCAACACTAATCCCCCCGTTGCCGATCGCCTCGGCCGCACGCCGCTTATTTCTAATTCGGCGAGCTTAACCCTCTCCCGAGCACGCTCCATGGCGAGCTTGAGGGAGGTTTCCGCCCCCGGATTTACATTCAGGCTGACCGCCGCCGTGTTCGGTGGTCGCCTCAGTCGCACAGGTGGTGTAGGTGTTTTCCCTACCTTACTCGTTGTCTTCGCCGTCTCCTTTTGGTCGTCCTTGTTCCGGCTTTCCCTCGTTGGGGCAGTTGGGGGCGGGGGGGCGCTGTTTCTTTGCAGCCCGCGTCTCTCCTTCCTCCCGACGACTTTGGCCCACTCGGTTTCCGTTTTGCGCTGCGCCGGTTGTTCCTGCGTCGACGTTGCTGGCTTCGCCCCTTTCGCTGTCGCTGTTGCAGCGGTGCTCTGATTTCCTGGACGAGGGGCGACCTTCGCGTTCGCCGTCCGCCCCACGTTCGGTCCGCTGGCGGTGGTGCCCTTTCGATCTGCGCTCGCGCTGTTCTGCGCCGTCGTCCTGCCGCCTTGCTTTCCCCCCAGTTCCTGTAGCAGCTCCCGTCGGAACTCCGCCCATCTGTTGTCGATGCGCGCCAATATTCTGGCCTCGAACGGCTCCTGACCTGAAATTGTAATTGCAGGTGCATTAGCTCCGACAATCTCGGCAGGGGGTGCTGGGATCTTAAAACAACCACTCCTGCTTTTCTCTGTGGGCAATGGCTGCCCCTCCTCCTGTTTTTGGCGCTCTTGTTGTTGTTGTTGTTGTTGCGGCTGCTGCCGCGCTGCAACGCCCGTCCGGGTGCGTCGGTCCTCCGCCTCCTTCAGCTTGGCAACTTCTCTCCTCAGTTCCCTGTTGAGGTCGTGAAGACGCTGGTTCTCCTTGTCCAGCCAGTCCGCCTCCTGTGAAGAATTATGTCTCTTGGATAATTCATTACCAGCCGCGCGGGCAGTTCGCGCCGCGACCCGTAGGTCCCTGACGTGGTTGCCCTTTAGATTTTTTGAGTTGGTGGAGATACGCTCCACCACCCGCATCTGTTCCATAATCGTGCTGGCGAGGACCCCCGCGTGATGCTGCCGCATTTCCACGGCTAGCTCGTCCTCCTCTGGAAGTCCGTCCCTTGACGAGCGTGAGAAGCTGGCTGCTGGATCGATGTCGCAATCCTCCAGCGCCGCTGTCGTCTCTGCAACGTCCATCTCTCCGGCGATCCTCTTCGCCGCTCCCGCGTCGCCCCCGGAGCCAGGACGCTTCCTGGATGACGCGAACGATGCCACGGAAACGACGGAGGTATCGGAGTCACCGTCGTCTCCGCTCGTGGACGCCCCCGGGAACGTCTGCGGGGCAGCCGCTCGCGGAGCTCTTCCGCTGCGCAGCCTGGCCGATCTTCTCGTCTGCCCCTCCCCAGAGGCAGACGTGGTTGTTGAGCTGTCGCTCGTGTCCATTTTGTCCTTTCGATCCTTTCCTGCAGTGTTCATTGGATCCGCGTTGCACTCGCGAGTTCGCCGAGTTCGGCGAGTTCCGATCAGGGCGCTCCGCGGTTGCGCGGATACACCGACCGCCGACGCCTTCTCCCCTTGGGAAGGATTTCTCCTTTTCCCCACTTTGTCCTCACTCGTGTGTCTTTTTACGGCTTTTTCGTCCGTTTCGCACAGCCGTAGCACTTCCCGACACTTTGCGTATTCTCCAAACTCGCGAGTTTGTAGAATTTGCGTTGAAACGCTCTGCGCATGCGCCGGCTCGCTGGCCGCCGACGCAGCTGTCTCTCGGGCAGGAATTCCGCTTCTCTCTATTTTCCCCGCATACATGTGTCCCTCCCCAACTGTTTCTCTCGTATCCTGAGCTCGTAGCACTCCACTAACTTGCTCGTTTGCTCTAAACACGCGAAATTGTTCGGTTCGGCGAGTTCGCGTCGCGTCGCCGTGCGCATGCGCGGCGTTGGCGTTCTCGGCCACGCCGGCCGGAATTTCGCCTCTCCTCAGTTTTTGGAGCACTAACGCGCACTTGTCGTTTATGCCAGCCTTTGCGGCATCCTTCCCGGTCACTATCGTTGCACTAGTGTCTGCGGATATTCCCGAATTTGCGATGAATACCGGAAAATCTCCGCCTGTCACGTAGCCGTGCGCATGCGCGGCGTTGGCGTTCTCGGCCACGCCGGCCGGAATTTCGCCTCTCCTCGGTTTTTGAAGCACTAACCCGCACTTGTCGTTTATGCCAACCTTTGCGGCATCCTTCACGGTCACTTTCGTTGCACTAGAGTCTGCGGATATTCCCGAATTTGCGATGAATGCCGGAAAATCTCCGCCTGTCGCGTCGCTGCGCGCATGCGCGGCGTTGTCGCTCCCGGCCACGTCGGCCGGAATTGTTCCTCTCCGCGATTTACCGTTCACTTTCGCGCACTTGTTGCACGCGTTGAGTACTCCAGTGTCCTTCCAGGTCACATTGAGTGTTCCAAACACCGAAGAATCTCCCGGATCTGCGTGGAATAGTGCAATATTCTCGGACGATGCGCCGTCGTCCAAGATGGCGTCCAAGATGGCCGCCTCCTTCCTCGTAAATAATACCCGGAATTTTGGAGTTTTCTCCACTTTTCCGGGCACTCACACTTCTGACCTTCCGTCCAGCTGTTGCACACACTTTTCTTCCAGATTTCACGAACCACTTTTGCGCTTTAACGCGAAATTACCGCACTTATTAACCGTACCATACGGAGCGTTTCGACACACGTCCGTACAGTTCAGCCATCAGGCGAAACTCCACCTAACCCAAACCTAACCCAAACCTAACCCAAACCTAACCCAAACCTAACCCAAACTAACCCAAACCTAACCCAAACCTAACCCAAACCTAACCCAAACCTAACCCAAAACTAACCCAAACCTAACCCAAACCTAACCCAAACCTAACCCAAACCTTTTTTTTTTTTTTTTTTTTTTTGTGACGTTGGGGAAATCTTCAAAAGACCTCCGGAACCAGGGGGGAACCCAGCCCCGGAGAGTGTCGGATTTTTACCGACTAAAACCCCAACGATGACCGCCCTGCCTCGGAAATTATTGGGAGCCCCGGGAACTCTAAGATGACACCGGTGCTCCACTTCCGTAGCCTCAAAGACAGTGGAGGACTGTCGAGGCTCCTTACCCGAGGGACGTAGATGGAGAATCTCCGTCCCTGCAACACTACGCGTACTTACGCCGTCGCACGGTCATATTGCGATCGACGGCGTACCTTCCCAAGATTCGCCGTGCAGTGGGAGCCTCCTGCCCCCCCGGGCTCCCTGCGGATCTTCCAGCGGTTCCCCTTTAGTCGCCTCTTACGACAAGCGGTAGACTACTGTAGAGCTATTCTAATCCCGATCTACAGGGTTTTTGAGTTTACTGGGTCGCAGGTCGCGAACCCAGCCAAATCCGCTGCTTCCCTTTATGCAGGCTGCCGGGAATCGCGTGCGCGACCCCTGCTACCCGCCCCCCTGCGAGCGGGGTCCGCGCGCTCGCGGACCCGCTCAGCCTCCTCCTTCTGCAGCATTACGGACTCGCAGAAGGAGGACGCTGCTCCCCAAGACCTCTCGGACGCCAGCATCTCCGCGACGATTGACGCCGGCGTGAGGTCCGGCCCGATCGCGCCCCGCAAGGCACGGCGCTCCCGCTCCCATGCGGGACACTCCTCGAGAGTGTGCTGCGCCGTGTCCCGCTCCTCCCCGCAGTGGTGGCAGACGGGCGTCCGCTCCCTCCCGATCCGGTGAAGAAACGCTCCGAAGCATCCGTGCCCGGTTACAATTTGTGTTATTCTATACGTGAGCCTTCCCCACGTTCTACCTCGCCACTTCTCGAGGCTCGGCAGAACCGCTCCAACGGCCCGTTGCGCGGCGCTCCTCGCTGTCTCCAGTCGAGTGCGCCAATTCGCCATCGCGCGCCGGCGAGCCTGGCTCCTCTCGGCTCGAACAGCTTCTCCCCGATCCGGCTGGGCTACTCCCGTCCGCCTGAGTACGTCCGAGCGTGTATAAACCGCCTCGGCTTCCTCGGCCTGGAACTCTAGGGGTAGAAGCCCCGCCAGGATCATCGCCGCCTCGTACGAGATCGTGCGGTATCCTCTCGCGAGTCTAATCGCTACCCTTCTCTCCAGCCGTCTTAGCAGCACAAGGCTGTGGCGGCTTTTGAGAAGGGCGTTTGCCCATATCGGCGCTCCGTACAATACTATCGCCCGCACGACGCCCGCGTAGAGTCGGCGGGTGCGTTCCTCGGGCCCTCCGAGGTTCGGGAGAATGCGAAGAAGCGCGTTCGCAACTCCCTCCGCCCGGCTGGCCACGCGCTCGAAGTGCGCCTCGAATCGCCAGTGGGTGTCGAGTATCAGCCCCAGATATTTCATCCGTTGGCCTACCTCGACTCTCTCATTCCCTACGCGGAGCCAGAACTTCGGCGGCGACAAGCGCCGGGCCGGGTCTAGCAGCCACATAGCCTCGGTTTTGCTCGCCGCCACCGAAAGCCCCAGCCTCTCGATCCTCGCGATGACGCCCGCCACCCCGCATTCCGCGAGCCGCAGCGTCCTCCCGAAATTCTCCGCCGCCGCGAGCATGAGCGTGTCGTCGGCGTAACACACCACGCTAACGCCAGCGGGGAGGGCCGTCCTAAGGATCCAGTCGTACGCGAGATCCCACAGTAGTGGTCCTAGAACCGACCCCTGCGGTACCCCGCACGTGACCGGCCTCCCGCACACGTCCCCACCACGGACCGGGTACTCCGCCCACCTCTCCGACAGGTAGGACCGGATCGCAGCCCTCAGATAGGGCGGTACTCGATGTCTCACGAGAGCCGCCCTTATGGTTTCCCACGGAAGGGAGTTGAACGCGTTGACTATATCGAGAGATATAGCCAACGCCACCCTTCCGCGGGTCACCTCAGCCTCCGCGAGCGTTCGGACGCGTCGTATCGCGTCGATCGTCGACCGTCCACCCCGGAAACCGAACTGGTTCTCCGACAGATCCGGCCCCACCCCGGACAAATGTGCGCCGAGCCGGGAAGCGAGCACCCGCTCGTAAAGCTTCCCCACCTCGTCCAGCAGACACACCGGCCGGTACGAGGACGGCGAGTTCCCCGTTCTGCCCTCCTTTCGTAGCAGGACCACCCGCGCTCTTTTCCACGCCCGGGGGAAGGAGCCAGTCCTCAGACAGCAGTTAAATAGCTGCCGAAGAGAGTCCCCTAACTGTTCCAGGGCCATCGCCAGTGCCGTTCCGGGGACGCCGTCTGGACCCGGTGCCTTTCTCCCCGCACCGAGACGTCTGGCAGCCACGGCGAGCTCCTCGGGGGTGATTTCGAGCTCTGAGGTCCAGTCTCCGCACTGGCCTCCCCGCTCGGACTCCTGCCCGCGCGCAGCCTCCTCGCTAGACGAGGGAAACAACGCGGCCAGCACAGAGCCGAGAAGGACGGGCTCCATCACCTGCGTAACCGGGGGTGCCCAGGGGCGGAGCCTACCGAGCACGATGCGGTATGGTCGGCCCCAGGGATCCCGATCCAACGTCCCGAGGAGCTCCTTCCATGCGGAAGCCTTTGCCTTGGCAATGGTACCCTGGAGTGCTCTCCTTGCCACGCGATAATCCTCGTAGGCGCAAGCCTCCAGCGCCTCGTCGCGCCGCTTTCGACGACGGGCACGCGTGTATCGGCGCCTATAGCGCACGCATGCTTGGCGGAGTTCCGCGATCTCGCCAGACCACCAATACACAGCCCGCCGCAGAGGCGGCCTGGTCCGAGGCATCGCCGTGTCGCACACAGCCTTTATCGCCTCCGCGAACCATTCCGCCCCCTTCGCGGCACGATCTGGCCCGGTCGAGGAGAGCAAGTCTCTCGTGAGCGAGTCTCCCGACCAGGCCGCGGCGTGGGAGGCCGCAGCCAGAAGATCACCGTCCAGGCGATCGAGCGACCATCTTGGCGGCGGTGGGCCCCCCCTTATTCTTTCCCTTAAGCCCCTCGGCGTGTGGGGGGCGTTCTGGACGCGGGACGCCCCGATCTCCATGAATATATACATGTGATCGGATAACGTCTCGACGTCCTCCGCAACCCTCCAACTCCCCACGCGCCCCGCGGCGGTGCGGGTCGCCCACGTGAGATCCACGATGGACGATCCCTGCCACCGGACGCAGGTCGCAGCCCTTCCCCTGTTAATTAACAGGAGGTCGAGCTCCGCCGCCCAATCCTGAACCAGGCGACCTCGGGTGTTCGTCCCGGGCGATCCCCACGCCGCAGAATGCGCGTTGAAATCTCCCAGGATCAGCACCGGGAGGGGAAGGCATCTGCTGACGCATCCGCGAATCGCCTCCAGGCGCCTGTCGAACTCCTCGATGCCGACGCTGGGTGAAATATAAATTCCCAGCACCGCCAATTCCCCCCAGCGCACAGCCACGAACCCTCCGCCGCGCTCGATCATTTCGCACGGCGGAGTGCCCGCAGCACCCTCCCAGATAACCGCTACGGTTCCGTTCGTATCCCCGAAACTAAATTGTCGTTCAGGGACCACAAACGGCTCCGCTGCTACCGCCAGCGCAATCCCCCTCTCTCGCATCGTCTGGAAGAGCAAGTCCTGCGCGCGACGCGAGTGATTGAGATTGGTCTGGAGGAGTTTGGCCGTGAATTCTACTCAACGGCCATAGCCTCCTCCAGGCCTGCCTCCGGTACGGAACTTTCAATTATGTCCGTACGGTTGCCCCCCTCGGCCGCTGTTGGCGCGGTTGCCGGTTCCCGACCGGGATTCGCGACGGTTTTCGCGACGACGACCGGCGCCGGTGCGCCGCTTTTCTTTACCCCCCTGTTCCGTTTGGCCGGAGGCGGGGCGCAGGCTTTGCTCCCCAGTCTATGGCCCGCTGGCCTACCTAAATCGGCGCAAAGAGGACACTTTACCTCCGCGACGCATTGGGCAGCGCGGTGGGCGGTATCGCCGCACCTATAGCAGCCTCCGCTCCTGTCTACCCGGCTTTCACACCGCTGCCCGGTGTGACCAATCTCCAGGCAGCGGAAACATCGCAACGGACGCGCTTGCAGTGCCTCGACGCGAGCCGAGCTCCAGCCAACCAGCAAGCGGCCCTCGGCTACCGCCTTCCGGGCTACCTCTAGCGGGCATCGAGCCCAGATCGCCCCGAGGCCCGCGGGTGTGCGGCGAATCTCGCCCACCTGCACCTCGGATTCGGTGCAGCCGCCCAACGCCGCCAGAGCCGCCGCGACCTCCTTTGGACGCACGGAGTCGTCCAGTCCCCTCAGGCGCAGTTCTGCGCGCCTGGTGGGACAAGCGACACGCACGCCCATCCCGTCGAGTGCCTCGGCCATCCTGCTGGCCAGAGCTCTCGCCTTTTCCACTCTGTTGGGACCACCGATCTCCAACACTAATCCCCCCGTTGCCGATCGCCTCGGCCGCACGCCGCTTATTTCTAATTCGGCGAGCTTAACCCTCTCCCGAGCACGCTCCATGGCGAGCTTGAGGGAGGTTTCCGCCCCCGGATTTACATTCAGGCTGACCGCCGCCGTGTTCGGTGGTCGCCTCAGTCGCACAGGTGGTGTAGGTGTTTTCCCTACCTTACTCGTTGTCTTCGCCGTCTCCTTTTGGTCGTCCTTGTTCCGGCTTTCCCTCGTTGGGGCAGTTGGGGGCGGGGGGGCGCTGTTTCTTTGCAGCCCGCGTCTCTCCTTCCTCCCGACGACTTTGGCCCACTCGGTTTCCGTTTTGCGCTGCGCCGGTTGTTCCTGCGTCGACGTTGCTGGCTTCGCCCCTTTCGCTGTCGCTGTTGCAGCGGTGCTCTGATTTCCTGGACGAGGGGCGACCTTCGCGTTCGCCGTCCGCCCCACGTTCGGTCCGCTGGCGGTGGTGCCCTTTCGATCTGCGCTCGCGCTGTTCTGCGCCGTCGTCCTGCCGCCTTGCTTTCCCCCCAGTTCCTGTAGCAGCTCCCGTCGGAACTCCGCCCATCTGTTGTCGATGCGCGCCAATATTCTGGCCTCGAACGGCTCCTGACCTGAAATTGTAATTGCAGGTGCATTAGCTCCGACAATCTCGGCAGGGGGTGCTGGGATCTTAAAACAACCACTCCTGCTTTTCTCTGTGGGCAATGGCTGCCCCTCCTCCTGTTTTTGGCGCTCTTGTTGTTGTTGTTGTTGTTGCGGCTGCTGCCGCGCTGCAACGCCCGTCCGGGTGCGTCGGTCCTCCGCCTCCTTCAGCTTGGCAACTTCTCTCCTCAGTTCCCTGTTGAGGTCGTGAAGACGCTGGTTCTCCTTGTCCAGCCAGTCCGCCTCCTGTGAAGAATTATGTCTCTTGGATAATTCATTACCAGCCGCGCGGGCAGTTCGCGCCGCGACCCGTAGGTCCCTGACGTGGTTGCCCTTTAGATTTTTTGAGTTGGTGGAGATACGCTCCACCACCCGCATCTGTTCCATAATCGTGCTGGCGAGGACCCCCGCGTGATGCTGCCGCATTTCCACGGCTAGCTCGTCCTCCTCTGGAAGTCCGTCCCTTGACGAGCGTGAGAAGCTGGCTGCTGGATCGATGTCGCAATCCTCCAGCGCCGCTGTCGTCTCTGCAACGTCCATCTCTCCGGCGATCCTCTTCGCCGCTCCCGCGTCGCCCCCGGAGCCAGGACGCTTCCTGGATGACGCGAACGATGCCACGGAAACGACGGAGGTATCGGAGTCACCGTCGTCTCCGCTCGTGGACGCCCCCGGGAACGTCTGCGGGGCAGCCGCTCGCGGAGCTCTTCCGCTGCGCAGCCTGGCCGATCTTCTCGTCTGCCCCTCCCCAGAGGCAGACGTGGTTGTTGAGCTGTCGCTCGTGTCCATTTTGTCCTTTCGATCCTTTCCTGCAGTGTTCATTGGATCCGCGTTGCACTCGCGAGTTCGCCGAGTTCGGCGAGTTCCGATCAGGGCGCTCCGCGGTTGCGCGGATACACCGACCGCCGACGCCTTCTCCCCTTGGGAAGGATTTCTCCTTTTCCCCACTTTGTCCTCACTCGTGTGTCTTTTTACGGCTTTTTCGTCCGTTTCGCACAGCCGTAGCACTTCCCGACACTTTGCGTATTCTCCAAACTCGCGAGTTTGTAGAATTTGCGTTGAAACGCTCTGCGCATGCGCCGGCTCGCTGGCCGCCGACGCAGCTGTCTCTCGGGCAGGAATTCCGCTTCTCTCTATTTTCCCCGCATACATGTGTCCCTCCCCAACTGTTTCTCTCGTATCCTGAGCTCGTAGCACTCCACTAACTTGCTCGTTTGCTCTAAACACGCGAAATTGTTCGGTTCGGCGAGTTCGCGTCGCGTCGCCGTGCGCATGCGCGGCGTTGGCGTTCTCGGCCACGCCGGCCGGAATTTCGCCTCTCCTCAGTTTTTGGAGCACTAACGCGCACTTGTCGTTTATGCCAGCCTTTGCGGCATCCTTCCCGGTCACTATCGTTGCACTAGTGTCTGCGGATATTCCCGAATTTGCGATGAATACCGGAAAATCTCCGCCTGTCACGTAGCCGTGCGCATGCGCGGCGTTGGCGTTCTCGGCCACGCCGGCCGGAATTTCGCCTCTCCTCGGTTTTTGAAGCACTAACCCGCACTTGTCGTTTATGCCAACCTTTGCGGCATCCTTCACGGTCACTTTCGTTGCACTAGAGTCTGCGGATATTCCCGAATTTGCGATGAATGCCGGAAAATCTCCGCCTGTCGCGTCGCTGCGCGCATGCGCGGCGTTGTCGCTCCCGGCCACGTCGGCCGGAATTGTTCCTCTCCGCGATTTACCGTTCACTTTCGCGCACTTGTTGCACGCGTTGAGTACTCCAGTGTCCTTCCAGGTCACATTGAGTGTTCCAAACACCGAAGAATCTCCCGGATCTGCGTGGAATAGTGCAATATTCTCGGACGATGCGCCGTCGTCCAAGATGGCGTCCAAGATGGCCGCCTCCTTCCTCGTAAATAATACCCGGAATTTTGGAGTTTTCTCCACTTTTCCGGGCACTCACACTTCTGACCTTCCGTCCAGCTGTTGCACACACTTTTCTTCCAGATTTCACGAACCACTTTTGCGCTTTAACGCGAAATTACCGCACTTATTAACCGTACCATACGGAGCGTTTCGACACACGTCCGTACAGTTCAGCCATCAGGCGAAACTCCTTTTTTTTTTTTTTTTTTTTACGCTGTGGAAATCTGCTTACCAGACACCCTTACCGTCCGGGGGAACGGTAAGGGTAGTGTGGGGTTTGACCCACTAAAACCACAGCGGCGACCTTCGGACGCTCTGCCTCCTCTGGCGCTCAGGGGGGAGTCACGGGTTCTCTTAAAGAACACCACCGTGACTCCCCACGCCTTGCCGACCCTTTTCTAGGGCCAGCGCGTCCCGAGGGTGGTATTGTCCCCCAATTTCGCCTGTTTCCGCGGTGCAGGGAGGTCGCACCCCGCACCGCTCCATCTCGTGGCCGTCATTACGGACGCCGCGGGCCCCCGCCCGTGACGTCGCGGCCACCGGGGCGGCACCAGTACGGGTCGTTGTTATAACACCCGCTTGTGCCGCCCCATTTCAGCCGAGCTTTAACGCTCGGTCAGCCAGCGACTTTGTTGGTCGCCGGCTACCCTCCAAATCCCGGGGGAGGGCCGGCGTTTCGCCTGCGTCCCCTTCCCCGGGCTCTCCGTGCGGGATCCGCTCTTTCGCGGTCCCGCTCGGCGGTCTCCTTCTGCAGCATAACGTGCTCACAGAAGGAGACCACCGCTCTCCAGTTCCTCTCGCTGTCAAGCATAGCCCCAAGTACCGCTGACAGCGAGAGGTCCATCCCGATCTGCAGCTGGAGGACTCGGCGCAGCGCTGAAAAGGCGGGGCACACCTCCAGCGTATGCTGCGCCGAGTCTTCCTCCTCCAGGCTGCAGTGGTGGCAGCCTGCCGTTTCTTCCCTCCCGATTCGACGCAGGTAAACACCGAAGCAGCCGTGTCCGGTGAGTACCTGCGTCGCACGGTAGGTGAGCCTACCACGCCCCCTCTCCTGCCACCTCGTAAGGTGGGGCAGGAGGGCTCCCGGGACGCGCTCGGTGGCGTGGGTCTGCAGTTCCCCACGCCACTTTGTCAAGGCGCGTCCTCGGGCGTGGCTTTCGAAGCCCGCGATCGCCTCGGGCTCTGGCGGTCTCCCTCGAACCCGGCTTATTGCCCGCACGCGCGTATAAACACACGCACGTGCAGACGCCTGCAGTTCGAAGGGAATTTCTCCTGCCAGAGCCATCGCCGCCACGTAGGATGTGGTACGGTACCCGCGTATGACCCTCAGGGCCATACGCCTATGGAGCCGGCGCAACTGTTGCTTGTTGCGCCGGCTGACCATCACGTCCAGGGCCCATACGGGTGCCCCGTACAGGGCCATAGACCGTACCACACCTAAATAGAGGCGGCGAACTCTATCTCCCGGTCCCCCGAGGTTGGGCAATATGCGGCCAAGTGCGGCCGCCGCCCTCTCAACTCGGGGGACGAGGCGATCGAAGTGGGCTTCGAACGTCCACGTGCTGTCGAGTAGGAGTCCCAAGTACTTCAAACGGGACCCTACTTCGACAGCGGCTCCACCTACCGTCATCCACGACCTCTCCGGCGGCCGGGACCGAGGCCTGCCGTGAAAGCATATGGCCTCGGTCTTTTCCGGCGCTATCCGGAGTCCGAGGTCGTGGATCCTTCCCACAACGGCGGCGGCTGCCACCTCCGCCCGTCGGACGGTCCTCCCCAGCGTCATCCCGACGGCCACCACGAGCGTATCATCTGCGTAGCAGATGACGCTGGCGCCGTCGGGAAGGGGAGCCCGCAGGACGTTGTCGAAACCGAGGTTCCATAATAGGGGGCCCAAAACGGACCCCTGTGGGACACCTCGGTCGACCTCCCTCCTCAGCATACCATACCGGCCCGGGAATATAATCCCCCTATCCCTTAGGTAATCCCCGATTACCGCCACCAGGTACTGAGGCACTTCGTGACGCTGAAGTGCGTCCCTGATGGCGGAGAAGGGCAGGGTGTTAAATGCGTTGACAATGTCTAATGACACTGCAACGCACACCCCACCCCTGGCGACTGCCGCATCCGAGAGGGACCGCAGTCGACTGACTGCATCGACAGTCGATCTGCCCTCTCGGAAGCCGAACTGGCAGTCTGCCAAATCGGGGCCTTCACGGGATAGGTGCTCGATGAGGCGCTTTGCAATAATGCGTTCTAGCATTTTGCCCGCCTCATCGAGCAAACATATGGGCCGGTATGCGGAGGGAGAGTCCGCGGGCCTACCCTCCTTCGCCAGGAGGACCATCCGCCCGACCTTCCACAGGACGGGGACCGTCCCTGTCCTCAGGCAGGCTGAAAACAGCCGCCTGAGCCTCTCCCCCAGGACGCCTGAGGCCATGGCCCACACCTTGCCGGGTATCCCATCGGGCCCCGGGGCTCTGTTCTTCCCCCGGAGCCGCTGGATCACCACGGCCATCTCCTCCTCGGTCACCCCCAGTTCGGAGGACCGCTCAGTCGTGCGGTTCTCCGCCTCGGGATGGTCGCGAGGCACCTCCCCACCATGGGGAAACAAGGTGTCCACAACCATCCCGAGGAACCCGGGGTCCAGGCTCTCTGTGACCGGGGGCGCCCAGGGACGTAAACGTCCCATCACCAAACGGTAAGGGCGCCCCCATGGGTCTCGGTCCAGAGAGCCGAGGAGAACCCTCCAGGCGTGAGCCTTTGCCTCCTTGATGGCTCGCTGCAGGGCAACTACTCTCTCCCTGTAGCGCCCATACAGCTCCGCAGCCCGGCCTTCCTCCTCCCGTCGTCGACGACGGCAACGGGTGTACTGGCGTCGCGCGCGGATGCACAGTGTGCGTAGTTCCGCGATTTCGTGCGACCACCAGTACACCGCCTTCCTGGCGTAGACCCTGGCCCGGGGCATTGCGACGTCGCAAATGGACGTCATTGCGCCCCGGAACCAACGGGCCTCTACCGCCGCGTCGACATTACCTTCGGGAGGAACCAGCCACGACATGGCCAGGGCTGCAGCCACCAAGGCGTCCTGATCCAGGCGCTTTAGCGCCCATCGCGGTGGCGGTCTTCCAGGGCGGCGACGGGGTGCCGCTTGCGGGGCGGCGGAGAGCCCGATGACGATGTATCGGTGGTCCGATAATGTCTCGAGCTCTTCCGCCACCCTCCACCCCGTGACACGGCGTGCAGCAGAGGGCGTTGCCCAGGACAGGTCGACAATCGACCCCCCGTTTTGCCGCACGCACGTGAGGACGGAGCCCGTATTCAGCAAACGGAGCTCCAGTCCTGCCGCCCAATCGAGCACCTCCATGCCCCTCGAGTCGGTCCTGGGCGACCCCCAAGCCGTAGCTTTAGAGTTAAAGTCGCCGAGGACGAGTACCGGACGGGGAAGGCAGCGGGAGATGCATCTCCCGACCCCGTCCAGATACCGTTCGAATGACTCGAGGGACCAACTCGGAGGTGCGTATAAGGCCACCACCGCGATTTCCCCCCACCCCACTGCTAGGTACCCCGTGCCTCGCTCGATGAGCTTACAAGACGGGGTACCCGGCCTCCCTCCCCACACGACAGCGACGGAGCCTACCGTGTCACCCACCCAATGCGGGTGGGACGGTATTCGGTATGGCTCCGCCACTACGGCCAACCCGGCCCCCTGCTCGGCCATGGCCTGCATAAGCAGGTCTTGCGCCCTGGCCGAGCAGTTGAGGTTGACCTGGAGTATAGGGCCCTCGGGCCCCATTACTCCGTCGTGTCCATCTCCGCCGC
This sequence comes from Eucera pruinosa, assembly GCA_028830335.1. Lineage (NCBI taxonomy): Eukaryota > Metazoa > Arthropoda > Insecta > Hymenoptera > Apidae > Eucera > Eucera pruinosa. The sequence goes on along the minus strand of JAMYCR010000067.1, from coordinate 42,521 downwards.
GGCCGCGCCTTTTCCTGGCGCGGCCACGGGTGGCTCACTAGCCACCACTCCAGTGTCTCTCCCCGTCGCCGTGGTGCCTTCGGCGACGGGTGCAGCGGGGTCTGCTGCCGTCGACCCCGCCTCCTTCCTCCCCTTTCCTCCAGCATTTTTGCCGGACGCGGCCTTACAGGCACGGCTCCCGAGGCGGTGTCCTGCAGGCCTCCCCTGGTCCGCACACACCGGACACTTGGGGGAGGCTTTGCAGACACTGGCCTTGTGGCCTGGGTCGCCGCATATATAGCAGCGACCCGACCTGTCCGCCTCGTTCGTGCACCGCAGCCTGGTGTGGCCCATTTCCAGGCAGCGGTAGCATTGTAGAGGCCGTGCCTGGAGCGACTCAACCGTCGCCCGCGTCCAGCCGATCGCCACATTCCCTACCACCGCCAGTTTCCTGGCGGCGGCCGACGGGCACCGCACCCAGATGGTGCCCATTGTGGAGGAGGAGGACCGTACCTCCCCGGTCTGAACCTCTTCTGCACGGCAGCCACCAGCGGCAGCAACCGCCGCCGCTACCTCCTTCGGGGTGACCGAGTCATCCAGGCCGCGCAGGCGGAGTTCCGCCCGCTTGATTGGCCTGGCGACTGTCACCCCAGATCAGGCGAAACTCCAACCTAACCCAAACCTAACCCAAACCTAACCCAAACCTAACCCAAAACTAACCCAAACTAACCCAAACCTAACCCAAACCTTTTTTTTTTTTTTTTTTGTGACGTTGGGGAAATCTTCAAAAGACCTCCGGAACCAGGGGGGAACCCAGCCCCGGAGAGTGTCGGATTTTTACCGACTAAAACCCCAACGATGACCGCCCTGCCTCGGAAATTATTGGGAGCCCCGGGAACTCTAAGATGACACCGGTGCTCCACTTCCGTAGCCTCAAAGACAGTGGAGGACTGTCGAGGCTCCTTACCCGAGGGACGTAGATGGAGAATCTCCGTCCCTGCAACACTACGCGTACTTACGCCGTCGCACGGTCATATTGCGATCGACGGCGTACCTTCCCAAGATTCGCCGTGCAGTGGGAGCCTCCTGCCCCCCCGGGCTCCCTGCGGATCTTCCAGCGGTTCCCCTTTAGTCGCCTCTTACGACAAGCGGTAGACTACTGTAGAGCTATTCTAATCCCGATCTACAGGGTTTTTTGAGTTTACTGGGTCGCAGGTCGCGAACCCAGCCAAATCCGCTGCTTCCCTTTATGCAGGCTGCCGGGAATCGCGTGCGCGACCTCTGCTACCCGCCCCCCTGCGAGCGGGGTCCGCGCGCTCGCGGACCCGCTCAGCCTCCTCCTTCTGCAGCATTACGGACTCGCAGAAGGAGGACGCTGCTCCCCAAGACCTCTCGGACGCCAGCATCTCCGCGACGATTGACGCCGGCGTGAGGTCCGGCCCGATCGCGCCCCGCAAGGCACGGCGCTCCCGCTCCCATGCGGGACACTCCTCGAGAGTGTGCTGCGCCGTGTCCCGCTCCTCCCCGCAGTGGTGGCAGACGGGCGTCCGCTCCCTCCCGATCCGGTGAAGAAACGCTCCGAAGCATCCGTGCCCGGTTACAATTTGTGTTATTCTATACGTGAGCCTTCCCCACGTTCTACCTCGCCACTTCTCGAGGCTCGGCAGAACCGCTCCAACGGCCCGTTGCGCGGCGCTCCTCGCTGTCTCCAGTCGAGTGCGCCAATTCGCCATCGCGCGCCGGCGAGCCTGGCTCCTCTCGGCTCGAACAGCTTCTCCCCGATCCGGCTGGGCTACTCCCGTCCGCCTGAGTACGTCCGAGCGTGTATAAACCGCCTCGGCTTCCTCGGCCTGGAACTCTAGGGGTAGAAGCCCCGCCAGGATCATCGCCGCCTCGTACGAGATCGTGCGGTATCCTCTCGCGAGTCTAATCGCTACCCTTCTCTCCAGCCGTCTTAGCAGCACAAGGCTGTGGCGGCTTTTGAGAAGGGCGTTTGCCCATATCGGCGCTCCGTACAATACTATCGCCCGCACGACGCCCGCGTAGAGTCGGCGGGTGCGTTCCTCGGGCCCTCCGAGGTTCGGGAGAATGCGAAGAAGCGCGTTCGCAACTCCCTCCGCCCGGCTGGCCACGCGCTCGAAGTGCGCCTCGAATCGCCAGTGGGTGTCGAGTATCAGCCCCAGATATTTCATCCGTTGGCCTACCTCGACTCTCTCATTCCCTACGCGGAGCCAGAACTTCGGCGGCGACAAGCGCCGGGCCGGGTCTAGCAGCCACATAGCCTCGGTTTTGCTCGCCGCCACCGAAAGCCCCAGCCTCTCGATCCTCGCGATGACGCCCGCCACCCCGCATTCCGCGAGCCGCAGCGTCCTCCCGAAATTCTCCGCCGCCGCGAGCATGAGCGTGTCGTCGGCGTAACACACCACGCTAACGCCAGCGGGGAGGGCCGTCCTAAGGATCCAGTCGTACGCGAGATCCCACAGTAGTGGTCCTAGAACCGACCCCTGCGGTACCCCGCACGTGACCGGCCTCCCGCACACGTCCCCACCACGGACCGGGTACTCCGCCCACCTCTCCGACAGGTAGGACCGGATCGCAGCCCTCAGATAGGGCGGTACTCGATGTCTCACGAGAGCCGCCCTTATGGTTTCCCACGGAAGGGAGTTGAACGCGTTGACTATATCGAGAGATACAGCCAACGCCACCCTTCCGCGGGTCACCTCAGCCTCCGCGAGCGTTCGGACGCGTCGTATCGCGTCGATCGTCGACCGTCCACCCCGGAAACCGAACTGGTTCTCCGACAGATCCGGCCCCACCCCGGACAAATGTGCGCCGAGCCGGGAAGCGAGCACCCGCTCGTAAAGCTTCCCCACCTCGTCCAGCAGACACACCGGCCGGTACGAGGACGGCGAGTTCCCCGTTCTGCCCTCCTTTCGTAGCAGGACCACCCGCGCTCTTTTCCACGCCCGGGGGAAGGAGCCAGTCCTCAGACAGCAGTTAAATAGCTGCCGAAGAGAGTCCCCTAACTGTTCCAGGGCCATCGCCAGTGCCGTTCCGGGGACGCCGTCTGGACCCGGTGCCTTTCTCCCCGCACCGAGACGTCTGGCAGCCACGGCGAGCTCCTCGGGGGTGATTTCGAGCTCTGAGGTCCAGTCTCCGCACTGGCCTCCCCGCTCGGACTCCTGCCCGCGCGCAGCCTCCTCGCTAGACGAGGGAAACAACGCGGCCAGCACAGAGCCGAGAAGGACGGGCTCCATCACCTGCGTAACCGGGGGTGCCCAGGGGCGGAGCCTACCGAGCACGATGCGGTATGGTCGGCCCCAGGGATCCCGATCCAACGTCCCGAGGAGCTCCTTCCATGCGGAAGCCTTTGCCTTGGCAATGGTACCCTGGAGTGCTCTCCTTGCCACGCGATAATCCTCGTAGGCGCAAGCCTCCAGCGCCTCGTCGCGCCGCTTTCGACGACGGGCACGCGTGTATCGGCGCCTATAGCGCACGCATGCTTGGCGGAGTTCCGCGATCTCGCCAGACCACCAATACACAGCCCGCCGCGGAGGCGGCCTGGTCCGAGGCATCGCCGTGTCGCACACAGCCTTTATCGCCTCCGCGAACCATTCCGCCCCCTTCGCGGCACGATCTGGCCCGGTCGAGGAGAGCAAGTCTCTCGTGAGCGAGTCTCCCGACCAGGCCGCGGCGTGGGAGGCCGCAGCCAGAAGATCACCGTCCAGGCGATCGAGCGACCATCTTGGCGGCGGTGGGCCCCCCCTTATTCTTTCCCTTAAGCCCCTCGGCGTGTGGGGGGCGTTCTGGACGCGGGACGCCCCGATCTCCATGAATATATACATGTGATCGGATAACGTCTCGACGTCCTCCGCAACCCTCCAACTCCCCACGCGCCCCGCGGCGGTGCGGGTCGCCCACGTGAGATCCACGATGGACGATCCCTGCCACCGGACGCAGGTCGCAGCCCTTCCCCTGTTAATTAACAGGAGGTCGAGCTCCGCCGCCCAATCCTGAACCAGGCGACCTCGGGTGTTCGTCCCGGGCGATCCCCACGCCGCAGAATGCGCGTTGAAATCTCCCAGGATCAGCACCGGGAGGGGAAGGCATCTGCTGACGCATCCGCGAATCGCCTCCAGGCGCCTGTCGAACTCCTCGATGCCGACGCTGGGTGAAATATAAATTCCCAGCACCGCCAATTCCCCCCAGCGCACAGCCACGAACCCTCCGCCGCGCTCGATCATTTCGCACGGCGGAGTGCCCGCAGCACCCTCCCAGATAACCGCTACGGTTCCGTTCGTATCCCCGAAACTAAATTGTCGTTCAGGGACCACAAACGGCTCCGCTGCTACCGCCAGCGCAATCCCCCTCTCTCGCATCGTCTGGAAGAGCAAATCCTGCGCGCGACGCGAGTGATTGAGATTGGTCTGGAGGAGTTTGGCCGTGAATTCTACTCAACGGCCATAGCCTCCTCCAGGCCTGCCTCCGGTACGGAACTTTCAATTATGTCCGTACGGTTGCCCCCCTCGGCCGCTGTTGGCGCGGTTGCCGGTTCCCGACCGGGATTCGCGACGGTTTTCGCGACGACGACCGGCGCCGGTGCGCCGCTTTTCTTTACCCCCCTGTTCCGTTTGGCCGGAGGCGGGGCGCAGGCTTTGCTCCCCAGTCTATGGCCCGCTGGCCTACCTAAATCGGCGCAAAGAGGACACTTTACCTCCGCGACGCATTGGGCAGCGCGGTGGGCGGTATCGCCGCACCTATAGCAGCCTCCGCTCCTGTCTACCCGGCTTTCACACCGCTGCCCGGTGTGACCAATCTCCAGGCAGCGGAAACATCGCAACGGACGCGCTTGCAGTGCCTCGACGCGAGCCGAGCTCCAGCCAACCAGCAAGCGGCCCTCGGCTACCGCCTTCCGGGCTACCACTAGCGGGCATCGAGCCCAGATCGTCCCGAGGCCCGCGGGTGTGCGGCGAATCTCGCCCACCTGCACCTCGGATTCGGTGCAGCCGCCCAACGCCGCCAGAGCCGCCGCGACCTCCTTTGGACGCACGGAGTCGTCCAGTCCCCTCAGGCGCAGTTCTGCGCGCCTGGTGGGACAAGCGACACGCACGCCCATCCCGTCGAGTGCCTCGGCCATCCTGCTGGCCAGAGCTCTCGCCTTTTCCACTCTGTTGGGACCACCGATCTCCAACACTAATCCCCCCGTTGCCGATCGCCTCGGCCGCACGCCGCTTATTTCTAATTCGGCGAGCTTAACCCTCTCCCGAGCACGCTCCATAGCGAGCTTGAGGGAGGTTTCCGCCCCCGGATTTACATTCAGGCTGACCGCCGCCGTGTTCGGTGGTCGCCTCAGTCGCACAGGTGGTGTAGGTGTTTTCCCTACCTTACTCGTTGTCTTCGCCGTCTCCTTTTGGTCGTCCTTGTTCCGGCTTTCCCTCGTTGGGGCAGTTGGGGGCGGGGGGGCGCTGTTTCTTTGCAGCCCGCGTCTCTCCTTCCTCCCGACGACTTTGGCCCACTCGGTTTCCGTTTTGCGCTGCGCCGGTTGTTCCTGCGTCGACGTTGCTGGCTTCGCCCCTTTCGCTGTCGCTGTTGCAGCGGTGCTCTGATTTCCTGGACGAGGGGCGACCTTCGCGTTCGCCGTCCGCCCCACGTTCGGTCCGCTGGCGGTGGTGCCCTTTCGATCTGCGCTCGCGCTGTTCTGCGCCGTCGTCCTGCCGCCTTGCTTTCCCCCCAGTTCCTGTAGCAGCTCCCGTCGGAACTCCGCCCATCTGTTGTCGATGCGCGCCAATATTCTGGCCTCGAACGGCTCCTGACCTGAAATTGTAATTGCAGGTGCATTAGCTCCGACAATCTCGGCAGGGGGTGCTGGGATCTTAAAACAACCACTCCTGCTTTTCTCTGTGGGCAATGGCTGCCCCTCCTCCTGTTTTTGGCGCTCTTGTTGTTGTTGTTGTTGTTGCGGCTGCTGCCGCGCTGCAACGCCCGTCCGGGTGCGTCGGTCCTCCGCCTCCTTCAGCTTGGCAACTTCTCTCCTCAGTTCCCTGTTGAGGTCGTGAAGACGCTGGTTCTCCTTGTCCAGCCAGTCCGCCTCCTGTGAAGAATTATGTCTCTTGGATAATTCATTACCAGCCGCGCGGGCAGTTCGCGCCGCGACCCGTAGGTCCCTGACGTGGTTGCCCTTTAGATTTTTTGAGTTGGTGGAGATACGCTCCACCACCCGCATCTGTTCCATAATCGTGCTGGCGAGGACCCCCGCGTGATGCTGCCGCATTTCCACGGCTAGCTCGTCCTCCTCTGGAAGTCCGTCCCTTGACGAGCGTGAGAAGCTGGCTGCTGGATCGATGTCGCAATCCTCCAGCGCCGCTGTCGTCTCTGCAACGTCCATCTCTCCGGCGATCCTCTTCGCCGCTCCCGCGTCGCCCCCGGAGCCAGGACGCTTCCTGGATGACGCGAACGATGCCACGGAAACGACGGAGGTATCGGAGTCACCGTCGTCTCCGCTCGTGGACGCCCCCGGGAACGTCTGCGGGGCAGCCGCTCGCGGAGCTCTTCCGCTGCGCAGCCTGGCCGATCTTCTCGTCTGCCCCTCCCCAGAGGCAGACGTGGTTGTTGAGCTGTCGCTCGTGTCCATTTTATCCTTTCGATCCTTTCCTGCAGTGTTCATTGGATCCGCGTTGCACTCGCGAGTTCGCCGAGTTCGGCGAGTTCCGATCAGGGCGCTCCGCGGTTGCGCGGATACACCGACCGCCGACGCCTTCTCCCCTTGGGAAGGATTTCTCCTTTTCCCCACTTTGTCCTCACTCGTGTGTCTTTTTACGGCTTTTTCGTCCGTTTCGCACAGCCGTAGCACTTCCCGACACTTTGCGTATTCTCCAAACTCGCGAGTTTGTAGAATTTGCGTTGAAACGCTCTGCGCATGCGCCGGCTCGCTGGCCGCCGACGCAGCTGTCTCTCGGGCAGGAATTCCGCTTCTCTCTATTTTCCCCGCATACATGTGTCCCTCCCCAACTGTTTCTCTCGTATCCTGAGCTCGTAGCACTCCACTAACTTGCTCGTTTGCTCTAAACACGCGAAATTGTTCGGTTCGGCGAGTTCGCGTCGCGTCGCCGTGCGCATGCGCGGCGTTGGCGTTCTCGGCCACGCCGGCCGGAATTTCGCCTCTCCTCAGTTTTTGGAGCACTAACGCGCACTTGTCGTTTATGCCAACCTTTGCGGCATCCTTCCCGGTCACTATCGTTGCACTAGTGTCTGCGGATATTCCCGAATTTGCGATGAATACCGGAAAATCTCCGCCTGTCACGTAGCCGTGCGCATGCGCGGCGTTGGCGTTCTCGGCCACGCCGGCCGGAATTTCGCCTCTCCTCAGTTTTTGGAGCACTATCGCGCACTTGTCGTTTATGCCAACCTTTGCGGCATCCTTCCCGGTCACTTTCGTTGCATTAGTGTCTGCGGATATTCCCGAATTTGCGATGAATACCGGAAAATCTCCGCCTGTCACGTAGCCGTGCGCATGCGCAGCGTTGGCGTTCTCGGCCACGCCGGCCGGAATTTCGCCTCTCCTCGGTTTTTGAAGCACTAACCCGCACTTGTCGTTTATGCCAACCTTTGCGGCATCCTTCACGGTCACTTTCGTTGCACTAGAGTCTGCGGATATTCCCGAATTTGCGATGAATACCGGAAAATCTCCGCCTGTCGCGTCGCTGCGCGCATGCGCGGCGTTGTCGCTCCCGGCCACGTCGGCCGGAATTGTTCCTCTCCGCGATTTACCGTTCACTTTCGCGCACTTGTTGCACCCGTTGAGTACTCCAGTGTCCTTCCAGGTCACATTGAGTGTTCCAAACACCGAAGAATCTCCCGGATCTGCGTGGAATAGTGCAATATTCTCGGACGATGCGCCGTCGTCCAAGATGGCGTCCAAGATGGCCGCCTCCTTCCTCGTAAATAATACCCGGAATTTTGGAGTTTTCTCCACTTTTCCGGGCACTCACACTTCTGACCTTCCGTCCAGCTGTTGCACACACTTTTCTTCCAGATTTCACGAACCACTTTTGCGCTTTAACGCGAAATTACCGCACTTATTAACCGTACCATACGGAGCGTTTCGACACACGTCCGCACAGTTCAGCCATCAGGCGAAACTCCAACCTAACCCAAACCTAACCCAAACCTAACCCAAACCTAACCCAAACCTAACCCAAACCTAACCCAAACCTAACCCAAACTAACCCAAACCTAACCCAAACCTAACCCTAACCCAAACCTAACCCAAACCTTTTTTTTTTTTTTTTTTTTTTAAAACCCACCTCCATCCCTCGTCACGATCCTCGGCTCTACCGGTTAGGGTATTACAACGAGGATGGTGCCCGGTACCTGCCTCCCGGGTAAGAGCGCGTTATCTTTATTTCAATCCACTCAGAAATATAGACGAGCTTATTTTTAAGAGAAAAAAAAACTAACAGCTAGGACTATTTAGTGTTTGGCTACTGAGGTAAAAATCGATAAAAAATAATAATAATAGTATAAGATAAAAGATAAAAACAAAGCCTTCGTCATAAAACTATAAAATAAAAGGTTTAGGTTCGGAAAAAAGAATAAAAAATAAGCTAGTCACAACACATAGGTTCATAAATAATTAAATAAATACACTACCGATACACCGCAGACTTATATTAGGTAAGTTGTGCATCATCTTTTGCCACGCGCGCGTATGACCGCGTGTACGAGTGTGTCATGCCATACAGGAAGCAAATTATATGCTGGTTTTTATACTACAGGCTTAGGGGGGCTGATGTCTCCCCACGCCTACCTCTGTTTTCGGCCTTTGATCTATTCTCTTCTTCTATTCTTGTTTTAACAAGTTCCCGGAGGAACTGGACGATCACCGGTCTCTTTGATTCATCTTTAAGGACGCCCATAAGACCGCCCACACTGAGCGGCCCGACTAAGTTCGCCACCTCTCTTCTTGGCCCATCAGAAGCGCTGCATGCAAGAAGAGCATGCTCAGGCGTGTCCGCCCCAGATCTGCAGAGAGGACAGGTCGGTGACTCGGCCCTTCCGATCCTCGCGCGAAAATCCGCGAAGCTCCCATGTCCCGTCATAAACTGCGTTACGTGGAAGTCAAGAATCTCGGGTCCCCATTCAATCCAGTCCACGATTTTTGGGATGATTTTCCGAGTCCAAAGTCCGAATTCCGCCCCTTCCCACGCGACCTGCCATCTCTTTAAGGTCTCAGCCCTTTCTTCTTTGAGAATCGCCTCCACCGATTTGTCACCATCCCTCCTCCTGGTGGCGCGGGTGCCCTTTTTCCGATCTGTCAGTCTGGAATGAATTCTCTTCCTTTCGTCAATTTTAAGAGTGATAGGGGGAGTCCCCGTCAGAACGGAAAGGGCGTCCGCCGAGACCGTGCGATACGCACGCGCCACCCGGATTAAAGCCGTCTTCTGGGCAGCTCTAAGACGCCTCGCCTGAGCACCAAAAGTGGCGGCCTCATGCCAGGCAGGCGCGGCGTACAGTAGCACGGACTCGACGACGCGGTAATACGCTCTTCTTACCGCCACTGTGCATCCTCCCAAATTGGGCATAAGGCGCATTAGCGCTCCCGCGTAACGCGCAGCTTTCTCGCATCGGTCCCTTATGTGATCGGCGAAGATGCGATTGCCGGCCACGAGTATCCCGAGATACTTTACAGTTTTGCGGGCAGCTACCTCCCTGCCACCGCAGTCAAAGTGAACTGCCCTTGCCCACTTCTTACCGGTGAGGTGAAGCAGCTCAGTCTTCTGCTCAGCAAGACTCAGGCCAGCCTCCCCAAGCCACTCGCGTACCTGGGCTACAGCCTCAGTCGTCCTCCACAGTGCTATGTCCATTGACGCGGCTGTGACTACTAACGCAACATCATCGGCGTAACCAACAAGATTTACCCCCAGCGGCAGAGGCATCCTAAGGAGCCCATCGTATGCGATGTTCCACAGGACTGGACCAAGGACGGAGCCCTGTGGAACGCCGGCAAATACATGCGCGGATTTAAACTCTCCCCATGCATTGTACACTACTACACGGTCACTTAGGTAGCTGGCAAGGAGTCTAAGAAGTGTAGGAGGGAAACCCTTACCCACACAGCTCTTCATAGCCACGTCCCACCTGAGCGTCCCAAAGGCGTTCTTTATGTCAAGTGTGGCAAGGAGGCAGTGTCTACCCCCAGCTTTGGCCCCGTCCCATAATTGTAGAACCCGCTGGATAGCGTCCGTAGTAGACCTACCAGCTCGAAATCCATACTGGTTTCCGGCAATCCCATCCTCGCCGAGGGCCGCTTCGATGCGCTCAAGGACAACGTATTCCAGAAGTTTTGCCCAATTTGAGAGGATGCAGAGCGGGCGGTACCCGCTGCTACCCTGCGTCCCCCCGCCCTTAGGGATCAGAACCAGCCGCCCACGCTTCCAGGAGGAGGGGAAATACCCAACCCCCATGATGAGGCTGAAGAACCTACATACCCGGAGCGGACACAACCGACACACAGCCCTGACGCTGCGTGCATCGAAACCGTCCAGGCCTGCTGCCCTATTGGGCTTCAGCCTGTTCAGGGCCTTTTCGAGGTCCTCCTGATGGATAGTTGTCTCCCCACAAAGTACTACGGGGTTTGCTCTATGCAAGGCCAATGGCAGGGCCACGGATGCCTGGTGTTCAGGCGTGGGACTCGTGATAAAGAGATTATCAATAAGGGCTTCAGTCTCCTGAACTCCAATATGTGGGGTATTTGTGAATTTTGCCCTAAATCTTTTCATAACCGACTTGTACGGTTTACCCCACATATCCGCCTCTACCTCGTCGGCCAGACGCCGCCAGGCCTCATCCTTGGCCCTGACAATGGCCTTGTTAAGCGCCCTACGGGCGTCCCTAAAGCAGGTTTGCAGTGGCAGCAGGACATGCGGGGGGTGACCCTTCTTTTTAGCTCGCAGCAATACCCTCCTGCACCTATGGGATTTCTTCCGGAGATCGGCAATGGCGTCCGACCACCAGGAGTTAGGGATTTTTTCCCCCACATGAGGGTTATGCCCCCTACAAATCGCGGTACATTCACTTACTAATGCTTCGGTGACTTCATCAATTTTGCTGGCATAAAACCCCGTGTCCCTACCTGGCACAGCGCGGCAAACTTCGTACGTACGGTCCAATGCGTCGCCCCATCTTTTAGCGCCCACCTCAAGCCGCGCCTGAACAACCCTTCTTTTGCTGGCCGCTGGACAGCTGGGCCGACGGCCGGGCAGGTCGAAGACGTGCAGCACATATAGGTGATCCGAGCCAGTTTCTTCTTGGAGAACCTGGCTCTTACTGTGACAGCGTGCTAACTCATTGCTGCAAAAAGCTATGTCGATCTTCGACCTACCCATCGGCCTGATACAAGTGCACTGCCCAACACTGTCGAGAGGTATCAGCCCCATCTGGCTGCACCACTCGAGCAAAAGTTCGCCTCTGCTATTAGTGCAGGCGGATCCCCAGGCGGGGGACTTCGCGTTAAAATCCCCGGCCAGCAAGGTGTGGCCCCTCCACCCCAGAATGGTAGGCTCGAGCTGATGCAGCTTCTCGAGGACCGACACCTCCGCAATGTTGGGGGAGAAATAACAGCTGACCAGCAGCCAGCTCCCAACTGTGACCCCGACAAACCCAGTACCGGAAACCACTTTCTCAGCGGGAGAAGTAGAAAATTTTCCCGGAGTTGGGAGCCATAGGGAGGCTCCAAATCCTTCATCAGTGATCCAGTGGCCAGAATTGTAGCGGGGTTCACCGATGAAGACTGCATCCGCTCCCACCTCGACCGCCGAGACCCGTAGCAGGTCGTGTGCCAGGTAGGTCCGATTTAAATTGACCTGGAGAAAAGTGAAGGTCCCTAAGTTCTCGCTCCCCTTCCTGGGGCCGGCCGAAGTGACGTAAAGTCTTTATACACCCTGCAGGCTAACGAGCCGGCAGGGTGGTCAATCTTCTCGTAACCTTTCTTTTTGCATAATCTGCAGGAGGGCACAGCCTTACACTCAGCCATTTTATGGTCCTCTTCACCGCATTTGCGGCAGATGAGGGCACCCCTCGGAACGTCCTTGCACTGCTCAGCGAAATGGCCAAAACCATGACATCTATAGCATCTGTTAATTGTGGATGCTATTCTAACCTTGCTGTAGAGCCAGCCAATCTTAACTTTCCCTGCTTTAATTAAGGCCGGGACAGCGTGCGCAGGACAGGTAACAACGGCTACCAGCATTCCCTGCGCTCCAGGCCTCAGAACCCTGCAGTTGGGGGCTGAATCCAGCCCGCAGATGTGTTTTATCGCCTCCGAGACGTCTGTTTTCTCAGCCATCGGGTCTACGTCGAGGATTTCGATGTCTGTCGTTGGGCGAAGTCTTCGGGTTTTGGAGTCTTCACCTAGCGCTTCTTTGAGGTCCTTTGCAACAGCGGAGGTATCAACCCTTGGGTTGAACTCGAGGAGGACCTCGCCGGTACGAGACCTCCTAATCCTTTTTAGTCCCTCGGGTTGGACTTTGAGGCCCTCCTTCACTTTTTTCACAGCCTCTGCAAAAGTGGCTCCCTCAACAGTTAACGCAACAGCCTCCCCTCGTTTGGCTGCTGTTTTAGCCTTGTTAAGGATTTGACTAGCCCTTTGCTGGGCGATCTCCTGTTGGCTTTGGGTTTTATCACCCTTGTTACCCCGGCGGAGAACAGTCGTCCATGGGACAGGGTTCTCCTTGGCGTCGCTGGCTGACTTGCCGGTAGGTCCTTCTTCTCCCTTTTTTCTCTTCTTCTCCCTTGTAACTTGTTCGGGAGGGGAGATATCCTTGCGTTTAGAGGATCCCGCTGTAGGCGTGTTCTGCGTTTTCTGGATATTATTGCCCCTGGCTTTGGAGAAGAGTTCGGCGCATAGGCTGAATTTTGCCTGGCTGTCAGCACCTGTCTTCTTTGCTAGCGCCCGGAAGAGGACCTCCATCGCACCAAGTAATTGCTCAACACTCAAAGAGGTGAGGTCATCTTCGTTAAAGATAAATTCTTGCCTTTCTTGTTCCTTTACACCAAGGGTCTTAGTCACAGGCTGAGGTTTCTTAGTTGTTGTTTCCTCCCCTTTCTTAGGAACCACCTCTCGTTCAGGAGAGCTAGCTATTTCAATAGCTACGGCAGTGTGGAGAGTGCTTTTCGGGAGCCTTCTGGTTTGCTTTCTGGAGGGTTCCTCATCGTAGTCCGTGGATGTTTCTGAACTAGTGTCCAGGTCACGCCCGGGGATCGAGGTGACGGACACTCCCTCTCGAGCGAGCTGTGCCAAATACAGCTCCTTGTCAGCTACAGGCACTAACGGTGCCACACGGCTCTCAGAGCTACCCATCCTATTTCCGCCTAACGACTTCTCAATGTTTGTTTTAGTTTTTTTATTATTCATGTCGTAAAGATATGTTCTTCCGGTTCGGGCATCATGCCAGCCCCACCGCAGTGGGGCTACTTCCCCGGGTAAGAAAGGCCCTATTTATGGGTGTTGAAGCCGAGAAGCGGCTTGTCAGGCGGCCGCACCCTATCAACACCAAGTGATTCTACTAAAAATGTTACGGGATAGGCCCGCGCCATGACTGATGCTAAAGGTTTTACGTCACCCCTATCGAGGGGACGCACCGGTATCCGACCCGGGTATTGCCCCCACCTCAGGCTAGACGCTGCTGTGGTATTGTCTCCCCCACAGCTCGGGGTATCGGGAAATACTGGCCAGGTAATCCCACATACCTGCGCCCAGGTGGCATGGATTCAACCCCAGCATTGGCTCCTGACAGCAGGACGCGAGCGGTTCTCCCACATTGAACATACGGGTTTGCGGGACCTTTGCCGGGATTAACCCCGGACTTACGTTTACCCATACTCCCCCGCAGAGGTCAGGTACTAACATCGCGCCCTGCCACGGTCGGGGGGCTACTACTCCCCCCTTGGCTAGTCTGCTGGGAATATCCTTCATGGCCCAGCCGCAGCCCATTCGTCCATCACCATTCACACTCGAGCAGCTCTTAGTTTTCACCGTTCGGATAAGAGTCTTCCCGGCATGGGTGGCCCTATGGGAGACAAGCTCCCTCCGGTATAGCCTCTTATCGTCATTACGACTACTTAAGCCACTGCACCACGACAAGGTGGCTGCTCACGCAGTGGAAACCTAACCCAAACCTAACCCAAACCTAACCCAAACCTAACCCAAACCTAACCCAAACATCTGTAGAAGCTGACCTAACCGACGTAACCTTCGCCTGAACGGGCCTAACCCACCACGGAACGAACCTAACCCAGTCTGGAGCGCCCGTAACCGCTCTATACTTCGCCTGGGTGCACCTAACCCACGCTGGAATGGACCTAATCAAGTCTTAACGGTACCTAACCGACTTACCCTACGTCTACGCACACCTAACCCACCCCGAAGGTACCTAACCGTGCCTGAGGCGTGCCTGCACGTCGATACCGACACCTAACCCACCCTAGGAAGAGCCAAACATCTGTAGGAGCTGACCTAACCGACGTAACCTTCGCCTGAACGGCCCTAACCCGCCGCGGAACGAACCAAACCCTGTCTGGAGCGCCCGTAACCGCTCTATACTTCGCCTGGGTGCACCTAACCCACGCTGGAATGGACCTAATCAAGTCTTAACGGTACCTAACCGACTTACCCTACGTCTACGCACACCTAACCCACCCCGAAGGTACCTAACCGTGCCTGAGGCGTGCCTGCACGTCGATACCGACACCTAACCCACCCTAGGAAGAGCCAAACATCTGTAGGAGCTGACCTAACCGACGTAACCTTCGCTTGAACAGGCCTAACCCATCACGGAATGAACCTAACCCAGTCTGGAGCGCACATAACCGCTCTATACTACGCCTAGATGCACCTAACCCGCGCTGGAATGGACCTAATCAACTCTTAACTGTACCTAACCGACTTACCGTACGTCTACACACCTAACCCACCCCTGAAGGTACCTAACCGTGCCTGAGGCGTGCCTGCACGTCCTTACCGACACCTAACCCACCCTGGGAAGAGCCAAACATCCGTAGACCTGACCTAACCGACGTAACCTTCGCCTGAACGGGCCTAACCCACCACGGAACGAACCTAACCCAGTCTGGAGCGCCCGTAACCGCTCTGAACTTCGCCTGGGTGCACCTAACCCACGCTGCAATGGACCAAATCTAGTCTTAACTGTACCTAATGGACTTACCCTACGTCTACACACACCTAACCCACCCCCGAAGGAACCTAACCGTGCCTGAGGCGTGTCTGCACGTCCTTAACGACACCTAACCCACCCTGGGAAGAGCCCAACATCTGTAGGAGCTGACCTAACCGACGTAACCTTCGCTTGAACAGGCCTAACCCAGCACGGAATGAACCTAACCCAGTCTGGAGCGCACTTAACCGCTCTATACTACGCCTAGATGCACCTAACCCGCGCTGGAATGGACCTAATCAACTCTTAACTGTACCTAACCGACTTACCCTACGTCTACGCACACCTAACCCACCCCGAAGGTACCTAACCGTGCCTGAGGCGTGCCTGCACGTCGTTACCGACACCTAGCCCACCCTGGGAAGAGCCAAACATCTGTAGGAGCTGACCTAACCGACGTAACCTTCGCTTGAACAGGCCTAACCCAGCACGGAATGAACCTAACCCAGTCTGGAGCGCACATAACCGCTCTATACTACGCCTAGATGCACCTAACCCGCGCTGGAATGGACCTAATCAACTCTTAACTGTACCTAACCGACTTACCGTACGTCTACACACCTAACCCACCCCTGAAGGTACCTAACCGTGCCTGAGGCGTGCCTGCACGTCGTTACCGACACCTAACCCACCCTGGGAAGAGCCAAACATCTGTAGAAGCTGACCTAACCGACGTAACCTTCGCCTGAACGGGCCTAACCCACCACGGAACGAACCTAACCCAGTCTGGAGCGCCCGTAACCGCTCTGAACTTCGCCTGGGTGCACCTAACCCACGCTGCAATGGACCTAATCTAGTCTTAACTGTACCTAATGGACTTACCCTACGTCTACACACACCTAACCCACCCCTGAAGGAACCTAACCGTGCCTGAGGCGTGCCTGCACGTCGTTACCGACACCTAACCCACCCTGGGAAGAGCAAAACATCTGTAGGAGCTGACCTAACCGACGTAACCTTCGCCTGAACGGGCCTAACCCGCCGCGGAACGAACCAAACCCTGTCTGGAGCGCCCGTAACCGCTCTATACTTCGCCTGGGTGCACCTAACCCACGCTGGAATGGACCTAATCAAGTCTTAACGGTACCTAACCGACTTACCCTACGTCTACGCACACCTAACCCACCCCGAAGGTACCTAACCGTGCCTGAGGCGTGCCTGCACGTCGATACCGACACCTAACCCACCCTAGGAAGAGCCAAACATCTGTAGGAGCTGACCTAACCGACGTAACCTTCGCCTGAACGGGCCTAACCCGCCGCGGAACGAACCAAACCCTGTCTGGAGCGCCCGTAACCGCTCTATACTTCGCCTGGGTGCACCTAACCCACGCTGGAATGGACCTAATCAAGTCTTAACGGTACCTAACCGACTTACCCTACGTCTACGCACACCTAACCCACCCCGAAGGTACCTAACCGTGCCTGAGGCGTGCCTGCACGTCGATACCGACACCTAACCCACCCTAGGAAGAGCCAAACATCTGTAGGAGCTGACCTAACCGACGTAACCTTCGCTTGAACAGGCCTAACCCATCACGGAATGAACCTAACCCAGTCTGGAGCGCACATAACCGCTCTATACTACGCCTAGATGCACCTAACCCGCGCTGGAATGGACCTAATCAACTCTTAACTGTACCTAACCGACTTACCGTACGTCTACACACCTAACCCACCCCTGAAGGTACCTAACCGTGCCTGAGGCGTGCCTGCACGTCCTTACCGACACCTAACCCACCCTGGGAAGAGCCAAACATCCGTAGACCTGACCTAACCGACGTAACCTTCGCCTGAACGGGCCTAACCCACCACGGAACGAACCTAACCCAGTCTGGAGCGCCCGTAACCGCTCTGAACTTCGCCTGGGTGCACCTAACCCACGCTGCAATGGACCAAATCTAGTCTTAACTGTACCTAATGGACTTACCCTACGTCTACACACACCTAACCCACCCCCGAAGGAACCTAACCGTGCCTGAGGCGTGTCTGCACGTCCTTAACGACACCTAACCCACCCTGGGAAGAGCCCAACATCTGTAGGAGCTGACCTAACCGACGTAACCTTCGCTTGAACAGGCCTAACCCAGCACGGAATGAACCTAACCCAGTCTGGAGCGCACTTAACCGCTCTATACTACGCCTAGATGCACCTAACCCGCGCTGGAATGGACCTAATCAACTCTTAACTGTACCTAACCGACTTACCCTACGTCTACGCACACCTAACCCACCCCGAAGGTACCTAACCGTGCCTGAGGCGTGCCTGCACGTCGTTACCGACACCTAGCCCACCCTGGGAAGAGCCAAACATCTGTAGGAGCTGACCTAACCGACGTAACCTTCGCTTGAACAGGCCTAACCCAGCACGGAATGAACCTAACCCAGTCTGGAGCGCACATAACCGCTCTATACTACGCCTAGATGCACCTAACCCGCGCTGGAATGGACCTAATCAACTCTTAACTGTACCTAACCGACTTACCGTACGTCTACACACCTAACCCACCCCTGAAGGTACCTAACCGTGCCTGAGGCGTGCCTGCACGTCGTTACCGACACCTAACCCACCCTGGGAAGAGCCAAACATCTGTAGAAGCTGACCTAACCGACGTAACCTTCGCCTGAACGGGCCTAACCCACCACGGAACGAACCTAACCCAGTCTGGAGCGCCCGTAACCGCTCTGAACTTCGCCTGGGTGCACCTAACCCACGCTGCAATGGACCTAATCTAGTCTTAACTGTACCTAATGGACTTACCCTACGTCTACACACACCTAACCCACCCCTGAAGGAACCTAACCGTGCCTGAGGCGTGCCTGCACGTCGTTACCGACACCTAACCCACCCTGGGAAGAGCAAAACATCTGTAGGAGCTGACCTAACCGACGTAACCTTCGCCTGAACGGGCCTAACCCGCCGCGGAACGAACCAAACCCTGTCTGGAGCGCCCGTAACCGCTCTATACTTCGCCTGGGTGCACCTAACCCACGCTGGAATGGACCTAATCAAGTCTTAACGGTACCTAACCGACTTACCCTACGTCTACGCACACCTAACCCACCCCGAAGGTACCTAACCGTGCCTGAGGCGTGCCTGCACGTCGATACCGACACCTAACCCACCCTAGGAAGAGCCAAACATCTGTAGGAGCTGACCTAACCGACGTAACCTTCGCCTGAACGGGCCTAACCCGCCGCGGAACGAACCAAACCCTGTCTGGAGCGCCCGTAACCGCTCTATACTTCGCCTGGGTGCACCTAACCCACGCTGGAATGGACCTAATCAAGTCTTAACGGTACCTAACCGACTTACCCTACGTCTACGCACACCTAACCCACCCCGAAGGTACCTAACCGTGCCTGAGGCGTGCCTGCACGTCGATACCGACACCTAACCCACCCTAGGAAGAGCCAAACATCTGTAGGAGCTGACCTAACCGACGTAACCTTCGCTTGAACAGGCCTAACCCATCACGGAATGAACCTAACCCAGTCTGGAGCGCACATAACCGCTCTATACTACGCCTAGATGCACCTAACCCGCGCTGGAATGGACCTAATCAACTCTTAACTGTACCTAACCGACTTACCGTACGTCTACACACCTAACCCACCCCTGAAGGTACCTAACCGTGCCTGAGGCGTGCCTGCACGTCCTTACCGACACCTAACCCACCCTGGGAAGAGCCAAACATCCGTAGACCTGACCTAACCGACGTAACCTTCGCCTGAACGGGCCTAACCCACCACGGAACGAACCTAACCCAGTCTGGAGCGCCCGTAACCGCTCTGAACTTCGCCTGGGTGCACCTAACCCACGCTGCAATGGACCAAATCTAGTCTTAACTGTACCTAATGGACTTACCCTACGTCTACACACACCTAACCCACCCCCGAAGGAACCTAACCGTGCCTGAGGCGTGTCTGCACGTCCTTAACGACACCTAACCCACCCTGGGAAGAGCCCAACATCTGTAGGAGCTGACCTAACCGACGTAACCTTCGCTTGAACAGGCCTAACCCAGCACGGAATGAACCTAACCCAGTCTGGAGCGCACTTAACCGCTCTATACTACGCCTAGATGCACCTAACCCGCGCTGGAATGGACCTAATCAACTCTTAACTGTACCTAACCGACTTACCCTACGTCTACGCACACCTAACCCACCCCGAAGGTACCTAACCGTGCCTGAGGCGTGCCTGCACGTCGTTACCGACACCTAGCCCACCCTGGGAAGAGCCAAACATCTGTAGGAGCTGACCTAACCGACGTAACCTTCGCTTGAACAGGCCTAACCCAGCACGGAATGAACCTAACCCAGTCTGGAGCGCACATAACCGCTCTATACTACGCCTAGATGCACCTAACCCGCGCTGGAATGGACCTAATCAACTCTTAACTGTACCTAACCGACTTACCGTACGTCTACACACCTAACCCACCCCTGAAGGTACCTAACCGTGCCTGAGGCGTGCCTGCACGTCGTTACCGACACCTAACCCACCCTGGGAAGAGCCAAACATCTGTAGAAGCTGACCTAACCGACGTAACCTTCGCCTGAACGGGCCTAACCCACCACGGAACGAACCTAACCCAGTCTGGAGCGCCCGTAACCGCTCTGAACTTCGCCTGGGTGCACCTAACCCACGCTGCAATGGACCTAATCTAGTCTTAACTGTACCTAATGGACTTACCCTACGTCTACACACACCTAACCCACCCCTGAAGGAACCTAACCGTGCCTGAGGCGTGCCTGCACGTCGTTACCGACACCTAACCCACCCTGGGAAGAGCAAAACATCTGTAGGAGCTGACCTAACCGACGTAACCTTCGCCTGAACGGGCCTAACCCGCCGCGGAACGAACCAAACCCTGTCTGGAGCGCCCGTAACCGCTCTATACTTCGCCTGGGTGCACCTAACCCACGCTGGAATGGACCTAATCAAGTCTTAACGGTACCTAACCGACTTACCCTACGTCTACGCACACCTAACCCACCCCGAAGGTACCTAACCGTGCCTGAGGCGTGCCTGCACGTCGATACCGACACCTAACCCACCCTAGGAAGAGCCAAACATCTGTAGGAGCTGACCTAACCGACGTAACCTTCGCCTGAACGGGCCTAACCCGCCGCGGAACGAACCAAACCCTGTCTGGAGCGCCCGTAACCGCTCTATACTTCGCCTGGGTGCACCTAACCCACGCTGGAATGGACCTAATCAAGTCTTAACGGTACCTAACCGACTTACCCTACGTCTACGCACACCTAACCCACCCCGAAGGTACCTAACCGTGCCTGAGGCGTGCCTGCACGTCGATACCGACACCTAACCCACCCTAGGAAGAGCCAAACATCTGTAGGAGCTGACCTAACCGACGTAACCTTCGCTTGAACAGGCCTAACCCATCACGGAATGAACCTAACCCAGTCTGGAGCGCACATAACCGCTCTATACTACGCCTAGATGCACCTAACCCGCGCTGGAATGGACCTAATCAACTCTTAACTGTACCTAACCGACTTACCGTACGTCTACACACCTAACCCACCCCTGAAGGTACCTAACCGTGCCTGAGGCGTGCCTGCACGTCCTTACCGACACCTAACCCACCCTGGGAAGAGCCAAACATCCGTAGACCTGACCTAACCGACGTAACCTTCGCCTGAACGGGCCTAACCCACCACGGAACGAACCTAACCCAGTCTGGAGCGCCCGTAACCGCTCTGAACTTCGCCTGGGTGCACCTAACCCACGCTGCAATGGACCAAATCTAGTCTTAACTGTACCTAATGGACTTACCCTACGTCTACACACACCTAACCCACCCCCGAAGGAACCTAACCGTGCCTGAGGCGTGTCTGCACGTCCTTAACGACACCTAACCCACCCTGGGAAGAGCCCAACATCTGTAGGAGCTGACCTAACCGACGTAACCTTCGCTTGAACAGGCCTAACCCAGCACGGAATGAACCTAACCCAGTCTGGAGCGCACTTAACCGCTCTATACTACGCCTAGATGCACCTAACCCGCGCTGGAATGGACCTAATCAACTCTTAACTGTACCTAACCGACTTACCCTACGTCTACGCACACCTAACCCACCCCGAAGGTACCTAACCGTGCCTGAGGCGTGCCTGCACGTCGTTACCGACACCTAGCCCACCCTGGGAAGAGCCAAACATCTGTAGGAGCTGACCTAACCGACGTAACCTTCGCTTGAACAGGCCTAACCCAGCACGGAATGAACCTAACCCAGTCTGGAGCGCACATAACCGCTCTATACTACGCCTAGATGCACCTAACCCGCGCTGGAATGGACCTAATCAACTCTTAACTGTACCTAACCGACTTACCGTACGTCTACACACCTAACCCACCCCTGAAGGTACCTAACCGTGCCTGAGGCGTGCCTGCACGTCGTTACCGACACCTAACCCACCCTGGGAAGAGCCAAACATCTGTAGAAGCTGACCTAACCGACGTAACCTTCGCCTGAACGGGCCTAACCCACCACGGAACGAACCTAACCCAGTCTGGAGCGCCCGTAACCGCTCTGAACTTCGCCTGGGTGCACCTAACCCACGCTGCAATGGACCTAATCTAGTCTTAACTGTACCTAATGGACTTACCCTACGTCTACACACACCTAACCCACCCCTGAAGGAACCTAACCGTGCCTCAGGCGTGCCTGCACGTCGTTACCGACACCTAACCCACCCTGGGAAGAGCAAAACATCTGTAGGAGCTGACCTAACCGACGTAACCTTCGCCTGAACGGGCCTAACCCGCCGCGGAACGAACCAAACCCTGTCTGGAGCGCCCGTAACCGCTCTATACTTCGCCTGGGTGCACCTAACCCACGCTGGAATGGACCTAATCAAGTCTTAACGGTACCTAACCGACTTACCCTACGTCTACGCACACCTAACCCACCCCGAAGGTACCTAACCGTGCCTGAGGCGTGCCTGCACGTCGATACCGACACCTAACCCACCCTAGGAAGAGCCAAACATCTGTAGGAGCTGACCTAACCGACGTAACCTTCGCCTGAACGGGCCTAACCCGCCGCGGAACGAACCAAACCCTGTCTGGAGCGCCCGTAACCGCTCTATACTTCGCCTGGGTGCACCTAACCCACGCTGGAATGGACCTAATCAAGTCTTAACGGTACCTAACCGACTTACCCTACGTCTACGCACACCTAACCCACCCCGAAGGTACCTAACCGTGCCTGAGGCGTGCCTGCACGTCGATACCGACACCTAACCCACCCTAGGAAGAGCCAAACATCTGTAGGAGCTGACCTAACCGACGTAACCTTCGCTTGAACAGGCCTAACCCATCACGGAATGAACCTAACCCAGTCTGGAGCGCACATAACCGCTCTATACTACGCCTAGATGCACCTAACCCGCGCTGGAATGGACCTAATCAACTCTTAACTGTACCTAACCGACTTACCGTACGTCTACACACCTAACCCACCCCTGAAGGTACCTAACCGTGCCTGAGGCGTGCCTGCACGTCCTTACCGACACCTAACCCACCCTGGGAAGAGCCAAACATCCGTAGACCTGACCTAACCGACGTAACCTTCGCCTGAACGGGCCTAACCCACCACGGAACGAACCTAACCCAGTCTGGAGCGCCCGTAACCGCTCTGAACTTCGCCTGGGTGCACCTAACCCACGCTGCAATGGACCAAATCTAGTCTTAACTGTACCTAATGGACTTACCCTACGTCTACACACACCTAACCCACCCCCGAAGGAACCTAACCGTGCCTGAGGCGTGTCTGCACGTCCTTAACGACACCTAACCCACCCTGGGAAGAGCCCAACATCTGTAGGAGCTGACCTAACCGACGTAACCTTCGCTTGAACAGGCCTAACCCAGCACGGAATGAACCTAACCCAGTCTGGAGCGCACTTAACCGCTCTATACTACGCCTAGATGCACCTAACCCGCGCTGGAATGGACCTAATCAACTCTTAACTGTACCTAACCGACTTACCCTACGTCTACGCACACCTAACCCACCCCGAAGGTACCTAACCGTGCCTGAGGCGTGCCTGCACGTCGTTACCGACACCTAGCCCACCCTGGGAAGAGCCAAACATCTGTAGGAGCTGACCTAACCGACGTAACCTTCGCTTGAACAGGCCTAACCCAGCACGGAATGAACCTAACCCAGTCTGGAGCGCACATAACCGCTCTATACTACGCCTAGATGCACCTAACCCGCGCTGGAATGGACCTAATCAACTCTTAACTGTACCTAACCGACTTACCGTACGTCTACACACCTAACCCACCCCTGAAGGTACCTAACCGTGCCTGAGGCGTGCCTGCACGTCGTTACCGACACCTAACCCACCCTGGGAAGAGCCAAACATCTGTAGAAGCTGACCTAACCGACGTAACCTTCGCCTGAACGGGCCTAACCCACCACGGAACGAACCTAACCCAGTCTGGAGCGCCCGTAACCGCTCTGAACTTCGCCTGGGTGCACCTAACCCACGCTGCAATGGACCTAATCTAGTCTTAACTGTACCTAATGGACTTACCCTACGTCTACACACACCTAACCCACCCCTGAAGGAACCTAACCGTGCCTGAGGCGTGCCTGCACGTCGTTACCGACACCTAACCCACCCTGGGAAGAGCAAAACATCTGTAGGAGCTGACCTAACCGACGTAACCTTCGCCTGAACGGGCCTAACCCGCCGCGGAACGAACCAAACCCTGTCTGGAGCGCCCGTAACCGCTCTATACTTCGCCTGGGTGCACCTAACCCACGCTGGAATGGACCTAATCAAGTCTTAACGGTACCTAACCGACTTACCCTACGTCTACGCACACCTAACCCACCCCGAAGGTACCTAACCGTGCCTGAGGCGTGCCTGCACGTCGATACCGACACCTAACCCACCCTAGGAAGAGCCAAACATCTGTAGGAGCTGACCTAACCGACGTAACCTTCGCCTGAACGGGCCTAACCCGCCGCGGAACGAACCAAACCCTGTCTGGAGCGCCCGTAACCGCTCTATACTTCGCCTGGGTGCACCTAACCCACGCTGGAATGGACCTAATCAAGTCTTAACGGTACCTAACCGACTTACCCTACGTCTACGCACACCTAACCCACCCCGAAGGTACCTAACCGTGCCTGAGGCGTGCCTGCACGTCGATACCGACACCTAACCCACCCTAGGAAGAGCCAAACATCTGTAGGAGCTGACCTAACCGACGTAACCTTCGCTTGAACAGGCCTAACCCATCACGGAATGAACCTAACCCAGTCTGGAGCGCACATAACCGCTCTATACTACGCCTAGATGCACCTAACCCGCGCTGGAATGGACCTAATCAACTCTTAACTGTACCTAACCGACTTACCGTACGTCTACACACCTAACCCACCCCTGAAGGTACCTAACCGTGCCTGAGGCGTGCCTGCACGTCCTTACCGACACCTAACCCACCCTGGGAAGAGCCAAACATCCGTAGACCTGACCTAACCGACGTAACCTTCGCCTGAACGGGCCTAACCCACCACGGAACGAACCTAACCCAGTCTGGAGCGCCCGTAACCGCTCTGAACTTCGCCTGGGTGCACCTAACCCACGCTGCAATGGACCAAATCTAGTCTTAACTGTACCTAATGGACTTACCCTACGTCTACACACACCTAACCCACCCCCGAAGGAACCTAACCGTGCCTGAGGCGTGTCTGCACGTCCTTAACGACACCTAACCCACCCTGGGAAGAGCCCAACATCTGTAGGAGCTGACCTAACCGACGTAACCTTCGCTTGAACAGGCCTAACCCAGCACGGAATGAACCTAACCCAGTCTGGAGCGCACTTAACCGCTCTATACTACGCCTAGATGCACCTAACCCGCGCTGGAATGGACCTAATCAACTCTTAACTGTACCTAACCGACTTACCCTACGTCTACACACACCTAACCCACCCCCGAAGGAACCTAACCGTGCCTGAGGCGTGCCTGCACGTCGTTACCGACACCTAGCCCACCCTGGGAAGAGCCAAACATCTGTAGGAGCTGACCTAACCGACGTAACCTTCGCTTGAACAGGCCTAACCCAGCACGGAATGAACCTAACCCAGTCTGGAGCGCACATAACCGCTCTATACTACGCCTAGATGCACCTAACCCGCGCTGGAATGGACCTAATCAACTCTTAACTGTACCTAACCGACTTACCGTACGTCTACACACCTAACCCACCCCTGAAGGTACCTAACCGTGCCTGAGGCGTGCCTGCACGTCGTTACCGACACCTAACCCACCCTGGGAAGAGCCAAACATCTGTAGAAGCTGACCTAACCGACGTAACCTTCGCCTGAACGGGCCTAACCCACCACGGAACGAACCTAACCCAGTCTGGAGCGCCCGTAACCGCTCTGAACTTCGCCTGGGTGCACCTAACCCACGCTGCAATGGACCTAATCTAGTCTTAACTGTACCTAATGGACTTACCCTACGTCTACACACACCTAACCCACCCCTGAAGGAACCTAACCGTGCCTGAGGCGTGCCTGCACGTCGTTACCGACACCTAACCCACCCTGGGAAGAGCAAAACATCTGTAGGAGCTGACCTAACCGACGTAACCTTCGCCTGAACGGGCCTAACCCGCCGCGGAACGAACCAAACCCTGTCTGGAGCGCCCGTAACCGCTCTATACTTCGCCTGGGTGCACCTAACCCACGCTGGAATGGACCTAATCAAGTCTTAACGGTACCTAACCGACTTACCCTACGTCTACGCACACCTACCCCCCCCCGAAGGTACCTAACCGTGCCTGAGGCGTGCCTGCACGTCGATACCGACACCTAACCCACCCTAGGAAGAGCCAAACATCTGTAGGAGCTGACCTAACCGACGTAACCTTCGCCTGAACGGGCCTAACCCGCCGCGGAACGAACCAAACCCTGTCTGGAGCGCCCGTAACCGCTCTATACTTCGCCTGGGTGCACCTAACCCACGCTGGAATGGACCTAATCAAGTCTTAACGGTACCTAACCGACTTACCCTACGTCTACGCACACCTAACCCACCCCGAAGGTACCTAACCGTGCCTGAGGCGTGCCTGCACGTCGATACCGACACCTAACCCACCCTAGGAAGAGCCAAACATCTGTAGGAGCTGACCTAACCGACGTAACCTTCGCTTGAACAGGCCTAACCCATCACGGAATGAACCTAACCCAGTCTGGAGCGCACATAACCGCTCTATACTACGCCTAGATGCACCTAACCCGCGCTGGAATGGACCTAATCAACTCTTAACTGTACCTAACCGACTTACCGTACGTCTACACACCTAACCCACCCCTGAAGGTACCTAACCGTGCCTGAGGCGTGCCTGCACGTCCTTACCGACACCTAACCCACCCTGGGAAGAGCCAAACATCCGTAGACCTGACCTAACCGACGTAACCTTCGCCTGAACGGGCCTAACCCACCACGGAACGAACCTAACCCAGTCTGGAGCGCCCGTAACCGCTCTGAACTTCGCCTGGGTGCACCTAACCCACGCTGCAATGGACCAAATCTAGTCTTAACTGTACCTAATGGACTTACCCTACGTCTACACACACCTAACCCACCCCGGAGGTACCTAACCGTGCCCGGGGCCGGGCCGCACCGCCCTAACGACACCCAACCCCCCCCGGGAAGGGCCCAACCTCTGGAGGAGCTGACCTAACCGACGTAACCTTCGCTTGAACAGGCCTAACCCAGCACGGAATGAACCTAACCCAGTCTGGAGCGCACTTAACCGCTCTATACTACGCCTAGATGCACCTAACCCGCGCTGGAATGGACCTAATCAACTCTTAACGGTACCTAACCGACTTACCCTACGTCTACGCACACCTAACCCACCCCGAAGGTACCTAACCGTGCCTGAGGCGTGCCTGCACGTCGTTACCGACACCTAAGCCCACCCTGGGAAGAGCCAAACCTCTGTCGGCGCTGACCTAACCGACGTAACCTTCGCTTGAACAGGCCTAACCCAGCACGGAACGAACCAAACCCTGTCTGGAGCGCACATAACCGCTCTATACTACGCCTAGATGCACCTAACCCGCGCTGGAATGGACCTAATCAACTCTTAACTGTACCTAACCGACTTACCGTACGTCTACACACCTAACCCACCCCTGAAGGTACCTAACCGTGCCTGAGGCGTGCCTGCACGTCGTTACCGACACCTAACCCACCCTGGAAGAGCCAAACATCTGTAGAAGCTGACCTAACCGACGTAACCTTCGCCTGAACGGGCCTAACCCACCACGGAACGAACCTAACCCAGTCTGGAGCGCCCGTAACCGCTCTGAACTTCGCCTGGGTGCACCTAACCCACGCTGCAATGGACCTAATCTAGTCTTAACTGTACCTAATGACTTACCCTACGTCTACACACACCTAACCCACCCCCTGAAGGAACCTAACCGTGCCTGAGGCGTGCCTGCACGTCGTTACCGACACCTAACCCACCCTGGGAAGAGCAAAACATCTGTAGGAGCTGACCTAACCGACGTAACCTTCGCCTCTGAACGGGCCTAACCCGCCGCGGAACGAACCAACCCTGTCTGGAGCGCCCGTAACCGCTCTATACTTCGCCTGGGTGCACCTAACCCACGCTGGAATGGACCTAATCAAGTCTTAACGGTACCTAACCGACTTACCCTACGTCTACGCACACCTAACCCACCCCGAAGGTACCTAACCGTGCTGAGGCGTGCCTGCACGTCGATACCGACACCTAACCCACCCTAGGAAGAGCCAAACATCTGTAGGAGCTGACCTAACCGACGTAACCTTCGCCTGAACGGGCCTAACCCGCCGCGGAACGAACCAAACCCTGTCTGGAGCGCCCGTAACCGCTCTATACTTCGCCTGGGTGCACCTAACCCACGCTGGAATGGACCTAATCAAGTCTTAACGGTACCTAACCGACTTACCCTACGTCTACGCACACCTAACCCACCCCGAAGGTACCTAACCGTGCCTGAGGCGTGCCTGCACGTCGATACCGACACCTAACCCACCCTAGGAAAGAGCAAACATCTGTAGGAGCTGACCTAACCGACGTAACCTTCGCTTGAACAGGCCTAACCCATCACGGAATGAACCTAACCCAGTCTGGAGCGCACATAACCGCTCTATACTACGCCTAGATGCACCTAACCCGCGCTGGAATGGACCTAATCAACTCTTAACTGTACCTAACCGACTTACCGTACGTCTACACACCTAACCCACCCCTGAAGGTACCTAACCGTGCCTGAGGCGTGCCTGCACGTCCTTACCGACACCTAACCCACCCTGGGAAGAGCCAAACATCCGTAGACCTGACCTAACCGACGTAACCTTCGCCTGAACGGGCCTAACCCACCACGGAACGAACCTAACCCAGTCTGGAGCGCCCGTAACCGCTCTGAACTTCGCCTGGGTGCACCTAACCCACGCTGCAATGGACCAAATCTAGTCTTAACTGTACCTAATGGACTTACCCTACGTCTACACACACCTAACCCACCCCCGAAGGAACCTAACCGTGCCTGAGGCGTGCCTGCACGTCGATACCGACACCTAACCCACCCTGGGAAGAGCCAAACATCTGTAGGAGCTGACCTAACCGACGTAACCTTCGCCTGAACGGGCCTAACCCGCCACGGAACGAACCTAACCCTGTCTGGAGCGCCCGTAACCGCTCTATACTTCGCCTGGGTGCACCTAACCCACGCTGGAATGGACCTAATCAAGTCTTAACGGTACCTAACCGACTTACCCTACGTCTACGCACACCTAACCCACCCCGAAGGTACCTAACCGTGCCTGAGGCGTGCCTGCACGTCGATACCGACACCTAACCCACCCTGGGAAGAGCCAAACATCTGTAGGAGCTGACCTAACCGACGTAACCTTCGCCTGAACGGGCCTAACCCGCCACGGAACGAACCTAACCCTGTCTGGAGCGCCCGTAACCGCTCTATACTTCGCCTGGGTGCACCTAACCCACGCTGGAATGGACCTAATCAAGTCTTAACGGTACCTAACCGACTTACCCTACGTCTACGCACACCTAACCCACCCCGAAGGTACCTAACCGTGCCTGAGGCGTGCCTGCACGTCGATACCGACACCTAACCCACCCTGGGAAGAGCCAAACATCTGTAGGAGCTGACCTAACCGACGTAACCTTCGCCTGAACGGGCCTAACCCACCACGGAACGAACCTAACCCAGTCTGGAGCGCCCGTAACCGCTCTATACTTCGCCTGGGTGCACCTAACCCACGCTGGAATGGACCTAATCAAGTCTTAACGGTACCTAACCGACTTACCCTACGTCTACACACCTAACCCACCCCCGAAGGTACCTAACCGTGCCTGAGGCGTGCCTGCACGTCGATACCGACACCTAACCCACCCTGGGAAGAGCCAAACATCTGTAGGAGCTGACCTAACCGACGTAACCTTCGCCTGAACGGGCCTAACCCACCACGGAACGAACCTAACCCAGTCTGGAGCGCCCGTAACCGCTCTATACTTCGCCTGGGTGCACCTAACCCACGCTGCAATGGACCTAATCAAGTCTTAACGGTACCTAACCGACTTACCCTACGTCTACGCACACCTAACCCACCCCGAAGGTACCTAACCGTGCCTGAGGCGTGCCTGCACGTCGATACCGACACCTAACCCACCCTGGGAAGAGCCAAACATCTGTAGGAGCTGACCTAACCGACGTAACCTTCGCCTGAACGGGCCTAACCCACCACGGAACGAACCTAACCCAGTCTGGAGCGCCCGTAACCGCTCTATACTTCGCCTGGGTGCACCTAACCCACGCTGGAATGGACCTAATCAAGTCTTAACGGTACCTAACCGACTTACCCTACGTCTACGCACACCTAACCCACCCCGAAGGTACCTAACCGTGCCTGAGGCGTGCCTGCACGTCGTTACCGACACCTAACCCACCCTGGGAAGAGCCAAACATCTGTAGGAGCTGACCTAACCGACGTAACCTTCGCCTGAACGGGCCTAACCCACCACGGAACGAACCTAACCCAGTCTGGAGCGCCCGTAACCGCTCTATACTTCGCCTAGATGCACCTAACCCACGCTGGAATGGACCTAATCAAGTCTTAACGGTACCTAACCGACTTACCCTACGTCTACGCACACCTAACCCACCCCGAAGGTACCTAACCGTGCCTGAGGCGTGCCTGCACGTCGTTACCGACACCTAACCCACCCTGGGAAGAGCCAAACATCTGTAGGAGCTGACCTAACCGACGTAACCTTCGCCTGAACGGGCCTAACCCACCACGGAACGAACCTAACCCAGTCTGGAGCGCCCGTAACCGCTCTGAACTTCGCCTGGGTGCACCTAACCCACGCTGCAATGGACCTAATCAAGTCTTAACGGTACCTAACCGACTTACCCTACGTCTACGCACACCTAACCCACCCCGAAGGTACCTAACCGTGCCTGAGGCGTGCCTGCACGTCGATACCGACACCTAACCCACCCTGGGAAGAGCCAAACATCTGTAGGAGCTGACCTAACCGACGTAACCTTCGCCTGAACGGGCCTAACCCGCCACGGAACGAACCTAACCCTGTCTGGAGCGCCCGTAACCGCTCTATACTTCGCCTGGGTGCACCTAACCCACGCTGGAATGGACCTAATCAAGTCTTAACGGTACCTAACCGACTTACCCTACGTCTACGCACACCTAACCCACCCCGAAGGTACCTAACCGTGCCTGAGGCGTGCCTGCACGTCGATACCGACACCTAACCCACCCTGGGAAGAGCCAAACATCTGTAGGAGCTGACCTAACCGACGTAACCTTCGCCTGAACGGGCCTAACCCGCCACGGAACGAACCTAACCCTGTCTGGAGCGCCCGTAACCGCTCTATACTTCGCCTGGGTGCACCTAACCCACGCTGGAATGGACCTAATCAAGTCTTAACGGTACCTAACCGACTTACCCTACGTCTACGCACACCTAACCCACCCCGAAGGTACCTAACCGTGCCTGAGGCGTGCCTGCACGTCGATACCGACACCTAACCCACCCTGGGAAGAGCCAAACATCTGTAGGAGCTGACCTAACCGACGTAACCTTCGCCTGAACGGGCCTAACCCACCACGGAACGAACCTAACCCAGTCTGGAGCGCCCGTAACCGCTCTATACTTCGCCTGGGTGCACCTAACCCACGCTGGAATGGACCTAATCAAGTCTTAACGGTACCTAACCGACTTACCCTACGTCTACGCACACCTAACCCACCCCGAAGGTACCTAACCGTGCCTGAGGCGTGCCTGCACGTCGATACCGACACCTAACCCACCCTGGGAAGAGCCAAACATCTGTAGGAGCTGACCTAACCGACGTAACCTTCGCCTGAACGGGCCTAACCCACCACGGAACGAACCTAACCCAGTCTGGAGCGCCCGTAACCGCTCTGAACTTCGCCTGGGTGCACCTAACCCACGCTGCAATGGACCTAATCTAGTCTTAACGGTACCTAACCGACTTACCCTACGTCTACGCACACCTAACCCACCCCGAAGGTACCTAACCGTGCCTGAGGCGTGCCTGCACGTCGATACCGACACCTAACCCACCCTGGGAAGAGCCAAACATCTGTAGGAGCTGACCTAACCGACGTAACCTTCGCCTGAACGGGCCTAACCCACCACGGAACGAACCTAACCCAGTCTGGAGCGCCCGTAACCGCTCTATACTTCGCCTGGGTGCACCTAACCCACGCTGGAATGGACCTAATCAAGTCTTAACGGTACCTAACCGACTTACCCTACGTCTACGCACACCTAACCCACCCCGAAGGTACCTAACCGTGCCTGAGGCGTGCCTGCACGTCGATACCGACACCTAACCCACCCTGGGAAGAGCCAAACATCTGTAGGAGCTGACCTAACCGACGTAACCTTCGCCTGAACGGGCCTAACCCACCACGGAACGAACCTAACCCAGTCTGGAGCGCCCGTAACCGCTCTATACTTCGCCTGGGTGCACCTAACCCACGCTGGAATGGACCTAATCAAGTCTTAACGGTACCTAACCGACTTACCCTACGTCTACGCACACCTAACCCACCCCGAAGGTACCTAACCGTGCCTGAGGCGTGCCTGCACGTCGATACCGACACCTAACCCACCCTGGGAAGAGCCAAACATCTGTAGGAGCTGACCTAACCGACGTAACCTTCGCCTGAACGGGCCTAACCCACCACGGAACGAACCTAACCCAGTCTGGAGCGCCCGTAACCGCTCTGAACTTCGCCTGGGTGCACCTAACCCACGCTGGAATGGACCTAATCAAGTCTTAACGGTACCTAACCGACTTACCCTACGTCTACGCACACCTAACCCACCCCGAAGGTACCTAACCGTGCCTGAGGCGTGCCTGCACGTCGATACCGACACCTAACCCACCCTGGGAAGAGCCAAACATCTGTAGGAGCTGACCTAACCGACGTAACCTTCGCCTGAACGGGCCTAACCCGCCACGGAACGAACCTAACCCTGTCTGGAGCGCCCGTAACCGCTCTATACTTCGCCTGGGTGCACCTAACCCACGCTGGAATGGACCTAATCAAGTCTTAACGGTACCTAACCGACTTACCCTACGTCTACGCACACCTAACCCACCCCGAAGGTACCTAACCGTGCCTGAGGCGTGCCTGCACGTCGATACCGACACCTAACCCACCCTGGGAAGAGCCAAACATCTGTAGGAGCTGACCTAACCGACGTAACCTTCGCCTGAACGGGCCTAACCCGCCACGGAACGAACCTAACCCTGTCTGGAGCGCCCGTAACCGCTCTATACTTCGCCTGGGTGCACCTAACCCACGCTGGAATGGACCTAATCAAGTCTTAACGGTACCTAACCGACTTACCCTACGTCTACGCACACCTAACCCACCCCGAAGGTACCTAACCGTGCCTGAGGCGTGCCTGCACGTCGATACCGACACCTAACCCACCCTGGGAAGAGCCAAACATCTGTAGGAGCTGACCTAACCGACGTAACCTTCGCCTGAACGGGCCTAACCCACCACGGAACGAACCTAACCCAGTCTGGAGCGCCCGTAACCGCTCTATACTTCGCCTGGGTGCACCTAACCCACGCTGGAATGGACCTAATCAAGTCTTAACGGTACCTAACCGACTTACCCTACGTCTACGCACACCTAACCCACCCCGAAGGTACCTAACCGTGCCTGAGGCGTGCCTGCACGTCGATACCGACACCTAACCCACCCTGGGAAGAGCCAAACATCTGTAGGAGCTGACCTAACCGACGTAACCTTCGCCTGAACGGGCCTAACCCACCACGGAACGAACCTAACCCAGTCTGGAGCGCCCGTAACCGCTCTATACTTCGCCTGGGTGCACCTAACCCACGCTGCAATGGACCTAATCAAGTCTTAACGGTACCTAACCGACTTACCCTACGTCTACGCACACCTAACCCACCCCGAAGGTACCTAACCGTGCCTGAGGCGTGCCTGCACGTCGATACCGACACCTAACCCACCCTGGGAAGAGCCAAACATCTGTAGGAGCTGACCTAACCGACGTAACCTTCGCCTGAACGGGCCTAACCCACCACGGAACGAACCTAACCCAGTCTGGAGCGCCCGTAACCGCTCTATACTTCGCCTGGGTGCACCTAACCCACGCTGGAATGGACCTAATCAAGTCTTAACGGTACCTAACCGACTTACCCTACGTCTACGCACACCTAACCCACCCCGAAGGTACCTAACCGTGCCTGAGGCGTGCCTGCACGTCGATACCGACACCTAACCCACCCTGGGAAGAGCCAAACATCTGTAGGAGCTGACCTAACCGACGTAACCTTCGCCTGAACGGGCCTAACCCACCACGGAACGAACCTAACCCTGTCTGGAGCGCCCGTAACCGCTCTATACTTCGCCTGGGTGCACCTAACCCACGCTGGAATGGACCTAATCAAGTCTTAACGGTACCTAACCGACTTACCCTACGTCTACGCACACCTAACCCACCCCGAAGGTACCTAACCGTGCCTGAGGCGTGCCTGCACGTCGATACCGACACCTAACCCACCCTGGGAAGAGCCAAACATCTGTAGGAGCTGACCTAACCGACGTAACCTTCGCCTGAACGGGCCTAACCCACCACGGAACGAACCTAACCCAGTCTGGAGCGCCCGTAACCGCTCTATACTTCGCCTGGGTGCACCTAACCCACGCTGCAATGGACCTAATCAAGTCTTAACGGTACCTAACCGACTTACCCTACGTCTACGCACACCTAACCCACCCCGAAGGTACCTAACCGTGCCTGAGGCGTGCCTGCACGTCGATACCGACACCTAACCCACCCTGGGAAGAGCCAAACATCTGTAGGAGCTGACCTAACCGACGTAACCTTCGCCTGAACGGGCCTAACCCGCCACGGAACGAACCTAACCCTGTCTGGAGCGCCCGTAACCGCTCTATACTTCGCCTGGGTGCACCTAACCCACGCTGGAATGGACCTAATCAAGTCTTAACGGTACCTAACCGACTTACCCTACGTCTACGCACACCTAACCCACCCCGAAGGTACCTAACCGTGCCTGAGGCGTGCCTGCACGTCGATACCGACACCTAACCCACCCTGGGAAGAGCCAAACATCTGTAGGAGCTGACCTAACCGACGTAACCTTCGCCTGAACGGGCCTAACCCACCACGGAACGAACCTAACCCTGTCTGGAGCGCCCGTAACCGCTCTATACTTCGCCTGGGTGCACCTAACCCACGCTGGAATGGACCTAATCAAGTCTTAACGGTACCTAACCGACTTACCCTACGTCTACGCACACCTAACCCACCCCGAAGGTACCTAACCGTGCCTGAGGCGTGCCTGCACGTCGATACCGACACCTAACCCACCCTGGGAAGAGCCAAACATCTGTAGGAGCTGACCTAACCGACGTAACCTTCGCCTGAACGGGCCTAACCCACCACGGAACGAACCTAACCCTGTCTGGAGCGCCCGTAACCGCTCTATACTTCGCCTGGGTGCACCTAACCCACGCTGGAATGGACCTAATCAAGTCTTAACGGTACCTAACCGACTTACCCTACGTCTACGCACACCTAACCCACCCCGAAGGTACCTAACCGTGCCTGAGGCGTGCCTGCACGTCGATACCGACACCTAACCCACCCTGGGAAGAGCCAAACATCTGTAGGAGCTGACCTAACCGACGTAACCTTCGCCTGAACGGGCCTAACCCACCACGGAACGAACCTAACCCTGTCTGGAGCGCCCGTAACCGCTCTATACTTCGCCTGGGTGCACCTAACCCACGCTGGAATGGACCTAATCAAGTCTTAACGGTACCTAACCGACTTACCCTACGTCTACGCACACCTAACCCACCCCGAAGGTACCTAACCGTGCCTGAGGCGTGCCTGCACGTCGATACCGACACCTAACCCACCCTGGGAAGAGCCAAACATCTGTAGGAGCTGACCTAACCGACGTAACCTTCGCCTGAACGGGCCTAACCCACCACGGAACGAACCTAACCCAGTCTGGAGCGCCCGTAACCGCTCTATACTTCGCCTGGGTGCACCTAACCCACGCTGCAATGGACCTAATCAAGTCTTAACGGTACCTAACCGACTTACCCTACGTCTACGCACACCTAACCCACCCCGAAGGTACCTAACCGTGCCTGAGGCGTGCCTGCACGTCGATACCGACACCTAACCCACCCTGGGAAGAGCCAAACATCTGTAGGAGCTGACCTAACCGACGTAACCTTCGCCTGAACGGGCCTAACCCACCACGGAACGAACCTAACCCAGTCTGGAGCGCCCGTAACCGCTCTATACTTCGCCTGGGTGCACCTAACCCACGCTGGAATGGACCTAATCAAGTCTTAACGGTACCTAACCGACTTACCCTACGTCTACGCACACCTAACCCACCCCGAAGGTACCTAACCGTGCCTGAGGCGTGCCTGCACGTCGATACCGACACCTAACCCACCCTGGGAAGAGCCAAACATCTGTAGGAGCTGACCTAACCGACGTAACCTTCGCCTGAACGGGCCTAACCCGCCACGGAACGAACCTAACCCTGTCTGGAGCGCCCGTAACCGCTCTATACTTCGCCTGGGTGCACCTAACCCACGCTGGAATGGACCTAATCAAGTCTTAACGGTACCTAACCGACTTACCCTACGTCTACGCACACCTAACCCACCCCGAAGGTACCTAACCGTGCCTGAGGCGTGCCTGCACGTCGATACCGACACCTAACCCACCCTGGGAAGAGCCAAACATCTGTAGGAGCTGACCTAACCGACGTAACCTTCGCCTGAACGGGCCTAACCCACCACGGAACGAACCTAACCCAGTCTGGAGCGCCCGTAACCGCTCCAACTTCGCCTGGGTGCACCTAACCCACGCTGCAATGGACCTAATCAAGTCTTAACGGTACCTAACCGACTTACCCTACGTCTACGCACACCTAACCCACCCCGAAGGTACCTAACCGTGCCTGAGGCGTGCCTGCACGTCGATACCGACACCTAACCCACCCTGGGAAGAGCCAAACATCTGTAGGAGCTGACCTAACCGACGTAACCTTCGCCTGAACGGGCCTAACCCGCCACGGAACGAACCTAACCCTGTCTGGAGCGCCCGTAACCGCTCTATACTTCGCCTGGGTGCACCTAACCCACGCTGGAATGGACCTAATCAAGTCTTAACGGTACCTAACCGACTTACCCTACGTCTACGCACACCTAACCCACCCCGAAGGTACCTAACCGTGCCTGAGGCGTGCCTGCACGTCGATACCGACACCTAACCCACCCTGGGAAGAGCCAAACATCTGTAGGAGCTGACCTAACCGACGTAACCTTCGCCTGAACGGGCCTAACCCGCCACGGAACGAACCTAACCCTGTCTGGAGCGCCCGTAACCGCTCTATACTTCGCCTGGGTGCACCTAACCCACGCTGGAATGGACCTAATCAAGTCTTAACGGTACCTAACCGACTTACCCTACGTCTACGCACACCTAACCCACCCCGAAGGTACCTAACCGTGCCTGAGGCGTGCCTGCACGTCGATACCGACACCTAACCCACCCTGGGAAGAGCCAAACATCTGTAGGAGCTGACCTAACCGACGTAACCTTCGCCTGAACGGGCCTAACCCACCACGGAACGAACCTAACCCAGTCTGGAGCGCCCGTAACCGCTCTATACTTCGCCTGGGTGCACCTAACCCACGCTGGAATGGACCTAATCAAGTCTTAACGGTACCTAACCGACTTACCCTACGTCTACGCACACCTAACCCACCCCGAAGGTACCTAACCGTGCCTGAGGCGTGCCTGCACGTCGATACCGACACCTAACCCACCCTGGGAAGAGCCAAACATCTGTAGGAGCTGACCTAACCGACGTAACCTTCGCCTGAACGGGCCTAACCCACCACGGAACGAACCTAACCCAGTCTGGAGCGCCCGTAACCGCTCTGAACTTCGCCTGGGTGCACCTAACCCACGCTGCAATGGACCTAATCAAGTCTTAACGGTACCTAACCGACTTACCCTACGTCTACGCACACCTAACCCACCCCGAAGGTACCTAACCGTGCCTGAGGCGTGCCTGCACGTCGATACCGACACCTAACCCACCCTGGGAAGAGCCAAACATCTGTAGGAGCTGACCTAACCGACGTAACCTTCGCTTGAACAGGCCTAACCCAGCACGGAATGAACCTAACCCAGTCTGGAGCGCACGTAACCGCTCTATACTTCGCCTGGGTGCACCTAACCCACGCTGGAATGGACCTAATCAAGTCTTAACGGTACCTAACCGACTTACCCTACGTCTACGCACACCTAACCCACCCCGAAGGTACCTAACCGTGCCTGAGGCGTGCCTGCACGTCGTTACCGACACCTAACCCACCCTGGGAAGAGCCAAACATCTGTAGGAGCTGACCTAACCGACGTAACCTTCGCCTGAACGGGCCTAACCCGCCACGGAACGAACCTAACCCTGTCTGGAGCGCCCGTAACCGCTCTATACTTCGCCTGGGTGCACCTAACCCACGCTGGAATGGACCTAATCAAGTCTTAACGGTACCTAACCGACTTACCCTACGTCTACGCACACCAAACCCACCCCGAAGGTACCTAACCGTGCCTGAGGCGTGCCTGCACGTCGTTACCGACACCTATCCCACCCTGGGAAGAGCAAAACATCTGTAGGAGCTGACATAACCGACGTAACCTTCGCCTGAACGGGCCTAACCCGCCACGGAACGAACCTAACCCTGTCTGGAGCGCACGTAACCGCTCTATACTTCGCCTGGGTGCACCTAACCCACGCTGCAATGGACCTAATCAAGTCTTAACGGTACCTAACCGACTTACCCTACGTCTACGCACACCTAACCCACCCCGAAGGTACCTAACCGTGCCTGAGGCGTGCCTGAGGCGTGCCTGCACGTCGTTACCGACACCTAACCCACCCTGGGAAGAGCAAAACATCTGTAGGAGCTGACCTAACCGACGTAACCTTCGCCTGAACGGGCCTAACCCGCCGCGGAACGAACCTAACCCTGTCTGGAGCGCCCGTAACCGCTCTATACTTCGCCTGGGTGCACCTAACCCACGCTGGAATGGACCTAATCAAGTCTTAACGGTACCTAACCGACTTACCCTACGTCTACGCACACCTAACCCACCCCGAAGGTACCTAACCGTGCCTGAGGCGTGCCTGCACGTCGATACCGACACCTAACCCACCCTAGGAAGAGCCAAACATCTGTAGGAGCTGACCTAACCGACGTAACCGTCGCTTGAACGGGCCTAACCCACCACTGAATGAACCTAACCCAGTCTGGAGCGCACATACTCGCTCTACACTTCGCCTAGATGCACCTAACCCACGCTGGAATGGACCTAATCTAGTCTTAACTGTACCTAACCGACTTACCCTATGTCTACACACCTAACCCACCCCTGAAGGTACCTAACCGTGCCTGAGGCGTGCCTGGCGATTCGCACCTGTATGCGCGCCGATCGGAAGCTTTCACGGAAAGGCGGCGTCTGATCGCCGCGGCGCTGGTCGAAAATTTCATTCGATTATTATCAATCCTTGAACTCTGCACTTTCATTTAGAACCAGCTTTCTTGGCTTTTCGTGGGCCGATTTTGATATACCGTATCTTAAATTAAAGGGGAAAGTCTCACGAATATTACCTTGTAGACTTTTACAGCTAGCCCTTGCAGTTCATTTGTTTACAACAAATATATTGCGTTATGGTAGATTTTACTTAGAATGTGCCTATAAAAATATATTAATTTGTCGTACCCTAGACGTCCGATTTAGCCAAGGTTAGGTTCAGTTTGGCACGTTCCAGAGAGGGTTAGTTTGGGTTGTGTCGTGTTATTGCAAATGACTCGCGAACTACACGTAACGCTGCCATTGGAATACAAGATTCTCGGTTTCTAGACGCAATTTCTTTGCTATCCCGAGCTCAAATTGAAAGTTAAAGTCTTCGTTTTTATGAGAGCCTGGAAACGTCGGCAAATGATGCCTAGATGTTTCATCGGTTGCGATTAACATGCATGGACGATTACGAGAGGTTGGCGGTGTCAGATTGACGCATACAATACTTGATGATACTCTTACTTTGATTTTATTCGATACACGATCCTGACACTTGATAGATTATACAAATGTAATATTTAAGGTACATACAAATTATTTGTTCCTTGTTTATAATTAATATCTCTCGTACTTTATATCTCAGTGATACTAATAACGTTTGTCTGATTTTCTGTTCCATATTAGTGGTTCATCAGCTCATAGCTCGGGAGAATCTGAATACAATAGCTGTGTAGAAGAACATATCAAGGAGTGGAAACCACATGAAGTAGACAAACTAATTAAAATTGTAATGAACTTTTCTAATGTATGTAAATTGTTAGATAGATATAACAATAAATAATAATATTATATATATTTAATTTATTTATACGAATTTATACGTGTCCTAATGAGGTGATACTTTTACTAGCGAAGTTTGAATGGCTCGCGACGCGTAAGTTTCGTGCCTCTCCCAATACGAATTTATACGTGTCCTAAGAGGTCAATATTATACCGGAGATATTTCAAGACTTGTGGCGTGTGGTCAGCACGAACTTCTGTTGCATCTGGAGTTGGTCTTTGTTAAACGACATCAGTGGTTCTCTGGTGCCCTTGATGATCGAGAATCTTGCGTTCCCGACTATTGGGCTATGCTGGATCCTCCGCTGAGCAAACGCAACTTCACCTCGATCTCGAAAGCGATTCTTTCGACTCGTGTAATTCGCAGTCTTATCTAACGCGCACCCATCTCGAAATGACCTCGGCGAATTCGCTTCACTCCAAATATCTCCTGGTCACCCATCCCCTCCCCTTCCCCTTTAATTTAAATCAAGGGACATTGTGAAAGACGTCTAGAAGGCGAGATATAAGCATTCAAATATTGCCACCTGTTTTTGCTCATATAGTGCGGCATATTCTTTACTTTAATTGCCGACGAAACGTTTGACGAAATGTTTAACGATGCTCTATTGACGCGTACGTGTGCGTGTACGTGTACGTGTACGTGCAGTAGATGGTTATAGACGGATTCGAAAATTCTTTAAGGACGAGCATGTAAACTGTCGCCGATGATTTTTCGATTCGTGGTAGCTCGTAACCGTGGAACGTAGCTTTGACGAATAAGCGGGAACGTATTGATCGTGTATACTTGTACATGCAAGTGTCAGACTTGTAACGAGTAAAGTGTAAAGCGTAAAGCGTAAAGCCTGAAGTGTATTATAGGATAAAGTGTAAAAAAGTCTAAAGTGTAGAGTATAGAATGTAGAGTGTAAAGTATGGGAGGTTCGCGTGTGAATCGCAACCGATCGAAGGTCTTTTTGACGTAGCAATTTATTGTTGAGCGACTGTAAATATCAGACTAAAGATTCGTAAGAAGCATCGCGTGCTAATGAATTACATTATTCATTGGTGATGCATTTGCTGGCGACACACCGACGTGGATGTTACAAGTGGCAGATAAAGCAAGGTGATTTAACTCGGTGAGTATTGGAAGCCGATAGAAGCTGGCGAGACGGCTGCAGCAGAGTTTGCAAGTTTCAGCTGTTGCCCCGTTTCTGGTGGCCGTGACTAACGTAACCCTTTGACGACCTTGACGACGTTGACCACGTTAACCATGGCTGTGAACCAAGTGCCCTGTCGGATAAACGTGTCCTTGGATGGGTCCTGGATCCACTACTGGAATCCTCCCCGAATGAAGCACAGTCGGATGTGAAAGCGGAAGCGGAAGCGCCATTGGCAGCGAAACTGCAACGGGAACTGGAAGCGAAACCGGGAACGGGACGGAGAGCGGAAGCGGATAGGCTGCCATCGACTGCCTTGACAATGTCGGTATCGCGCGTTCTACTGGAACCGGAACAGGAACCGGAACCGCAACTGTCTACAGGGCGAGCGAGTTGAAGAGACTGACGGACAGGAGCGCGAGACGCAAGTTTAGTTACCTCGGCTAGAGAAACGGCAATCGGCACCGGTTTACGGACGATCAACTTGTCCACAGCTACGCGATACGGTGTTTCCGTGTAAGCTGTCTCTGGAACGGGAAGAACGGCTGGCTTCTCTTTTACCACGTGCTTTGCTAGATAGATTGGAAGCGTCCTCCAGTTGGACGAATCGCTTCTCCCGGCTGGTAACGAGATAGCTGCAGCTCTGTCGTATCCCAGGCCGCCCGCGTCGTAAGATCTATCGAACGCAACATTTATTTGTGGAATGCAGCGAATGGATAGCGGAATGGTAGCACGGTTACCCGCCGCTGCTGCGCGCCAACAGGAGAGAGGGTGGCAATTCGAATTGCTTCCAAGCAGATCCACTCTCCAGCGATGCCTTGCCCTTGTCCTTGGCTGTAATCTGCGTTTCCTAATCCGATCCACCCTCCGGAATCCGCTACCCCTTTTTCCTTTCTTTCCCAACTGGTCATCATTCGTTTCCGCGGTTTACCGCGTAGCTGCACAAAAGCGTCATCACCAGCTGAAATTCGAGAACGGTCGCCTTCAATTTCATCGACGTTTGCAATTCGGACAACGGTGATCGCGCTCGCTCTAACCGAGCCACCTACGAGATTTTCTGTACG
>JAMYCR010000066.1:0-86412 GCA_028830335.1 Eucera pruinosa | reverse complement strand
AGCGGAATATTAATGGGGAATTTTCTCTTATTTTCGCGTAACTTTCTACGGAATTTTGTCGAATCTTCGAGTAAAACGACACGCGATGGATCACTATATTTGAATGGGGGAGGGGCTCCGCCCCCTCCCCCAAAACCCCTCCCCCCGCCCCCACCCCAATCTAACCCAACCTTAACGATCCCAATTTCTACCGGAAGTCCTTTTTTCTCCGAACACTGGTTATAATGAACACTGGTAAAAATATAGAATAGCGATAATTTTCGAATGCGAATGAATCCTCTGGCATTCGTCGAATCTTGAAATTCGCATTCGGTCAAGCTCTCGTATATATTTAGAGGGGCTTTGCCTCCCCCTCTTCCGCTCGCAAAATAGCGATTCGTCACTTATTCTCCATATTAGTCGCCCCACAGCTTGGTTTCCTTTCCATTCGATTAAAAAGACGCGCGTTAATCGTCGCGCGTTTGCGAGTGCATTTGGCAAATGGAAAGATTCGTAGCGAAGAAGGCGCAAAGCGGGCTAGCAGACCCCTCTGTAGGCGCGTAGCCTGTACTATACAAGCGTGCAGCGTAGCGTAGCAGCGCCTCGGCTAGGGTTGCCCGAGCCGCAGCATGCTCCCTCCTACGGCCCACGGCTCGAGGCTCGAGGCTCGAGGCTCGAGGCTCGTGACGTCAGCTAGCCACCGCGAGCGTGCGCCGGCTCAACCTGCACCGGCCAGGCACATACAATGTATAACGACGCGGCGCGTTGTCGCCCCGTTGCTCGCGTTAAAAGTGTAACCAATTTCCTATCGAATATTGAATATTGCAAATTCATTGTACGAATGATCGAATTTGCAATTTTCAATGTACAATTTCGACCTGTAAAATTGTGAAATTGAAAAATCTTGAAAATTAGCCAATATTCCGATTGAAATTTAGTAAATTTGCGGCATAAAAATCTTGCAATTTTCCAATTCTCCAACCTTCGATGCGACATTTTTCGGGAATTTCCATTCGAAAAGTAAAAGAATCTTCCGATTTCGAATGAAATATTCCATTCACAAATGTGCTAAGAATGGTGGAATGAAATGTTCAAATTGGATGTAGAAATGTAGAAATTGACAATATTTTCAATCCGAAAAATTGAAGAATTTCGATTAAAAGCGCTTAAATGTGCAATTTTCCATATATGTATGTAGAAATGTAGCATTTGAAATGTTTCGTTTCGTTTCGTTTCGTTTCGTTTCGCTTCGTTTCGTTGAATGGAATCGCCTGAATTTCGTCCGACGCGGAGTGGAATTTGCTGATATTTTCCAAAGCATACGCGATGGACCACTATATTTGAATGGTGGAGGGGCTCCGCCCCTCCCCCCAAACCCCTCCCCCGCCCCCACCCTATCTAACCCAAACCTTAACCGAATCCCTTTCGTAAGGATAGTGAAATATTTGAGAGAAGAATCGGCAACGAATTCGCTTAATAGTGAGTTATTCGTTTGGATAATTCAACGATATTCTAATGAAATTCAAGGAAATCCCGAGGAAATGCAGTGTAATGATAAGCGAAGAAAATTCAGCAAAATTCGACGAAATCATTGCTCAAGTTTCAAGCTTGAAAGGCTGAAATTCCTATTCTACATGGATTGAAAATTGGAAACGTCACCGATTGTCCAATGCAATTGTCGACTTTTGCATCGGAAATTGCAAATTATGAGATTCGTCGATGAAATTCTATGCACTTTTGAATCGCAAATTCGTGCATTTTCCAATGGAATTAAAAAAAAAAAAAAAATGGGAAATTTCCTCGTGTGTGAATTGAATTTTATACGTCAAATTTAATGGAGAATTGAATTTTACACGTAAAATTTAATGGAAAATTGAATTGTATAAGTGAAATTTACTGGAGAATTGAATTTTACAAGTGAAATTTAATGGAGAAT
This sequence comes from Eucera pruinosa, assembly GCA_028830335.1. Lineage (NCBI taxonomy): Eukaryota > Metazoa > Arthropoda > Insecta > Hymenoptera > Apidae > Eucera > Eucera pruinosa. Next base: position 84,497 of record JAMYCR010000066.1, on the reverse strand, counting down.
TAAATTTTATTAATTCATAATTAAATGGAGAATGAATTTTATTAATTCAAATTAAATGGAGAATTGAATTTTATAAATTATAATTAAATGGAGAATTGAATTTTATAAATTCAAATTAAATGGAGAATTGAATTTTATAAATTCAAATTAAATGGAGAATTGAATTTTATTAATTCAAATTAAATGGAGAATTGAATTTGAAATATCACTTTTAATTGAGAATTGAAAATTTCCAGATTTCTACGTTAAATTTTCAATTTCAAATTCAATTTCAATTTCAATTTCAAGTTTCAAATTCAATTTCAAGGTCAAATTCAATTTCAAGGTCAAGTTTCTAATTCAATTTCAAGGTCAAATTCAATTTCAAGGTCAAATTCAAATTCAATTTCATGTTTCAAATTCAATTTCAAGTTTCAAATTCAAGTTCCAAATTCAAATTCAAGTTCCGAATTCAAATTAAAGTTCCAAATCAAGTTCCAAATTCAATTTCAAGTTCCAAATCAAGTTCCAAATTCAATTTCAAGTTCCAAATCAAGTTCCAAATTCAATTTCAAGTTTAAAATTCAAGTTCCAAATTCAAATTAAAGTTCCAAATCAAGTTTCAAATTCAATTTCAAGTTCCAAATCAAGTTTCAAATTCAATTTCAAGGTCAAATTCAATTTCAAGGTCAAATTCAATTTCAAGGTCAAATTCAATTTCAAGGTCAAATTCAATTTCAAGGTCAAATTCAATTTCAAGGTGAAATTCAAATTCAATTTCAAGTTTCAAATTCAATTTCGAGTTCCAAATCAAGTTTCAAATTCAATTTCAAGTTTCAAATTCAATTTCGAGTTCCAAATCAAGTTCCAAATTCAATTTCAAGTTCCAAATCAAGTTTCAAATTCAATTTCAAGGTCAAATTCAATTTCAAGGTCAAATTCAATTTCAAGGTCAAATTCAATTTCAAGTTTCAAATTCAATTTCGAGTTCCAAATCAAGTTTCAAATTCAATTTCAAGTTTCAAATTCAATTTCGAGTTCCAAATCAAGTTCCAAATTCAATTTCAAGTTCCAAATCAAGTTTCAAATTCAATTTCAAGGTCAAATTCAATTTCAAGGTCAAATTCAATTTCAATTTCAAGTTTCAAATTCAATTTCAAGGTCAAATTCAATTTCAAGGTCAAATTCAAATTCAATTTCAAATTCCATTTTCAATTTCAAGTTTCAAATTCAATTTCAAGTTCCAAATCAAGTTTCAAATTCAATTTCAAGTTTCAAATTCAAGTTTCAAATTCAAATTCAAGTTTCAAATTCAAGTTTCAAAGTCAATTTCAAGTTTCAAGTTTCAATTGCATTGCGAAATTTCAAGCGAAATTGCATTGAACAATGGAAGAATGTAAGCGTGAAAGTGAGAAATTGCATCGGAAGATTCAAGAATGTTGAATGTATAAATGAAAATTGAAGAATGTCCAATTTAAATATTGCGAAACCTCCAAATCGATGCCTACGAGTTGATTGTATTGCGTCGCATTGGCGTTGAATTTTCTTAGGTGGACTTTGGCTGGATTTAACGCGTAACTTTCTCGGGAACTTTGTCGAATTTTCCAAAGCATACGCGACGGACCACTGTATTTGATCGGTGGAGGGGCTCTCGTGTATTCCTATATATATATTGCTAGCTCTAAAGCGGCATCGAAAGTAGAGATCTTGGCAGAAATTGGGATTCGGTTAAGGTTTGGGTTAGATAGGGTGGGGGCGGGGAGGGGGTTGGGGGAGGCGGCGCAGCCCCTCCCCCATTCAAATATAGTGGTCCACCGCCTGTTGTTTGGAAAATTCGCCGAAATTCCCGAGAAAGCAACGCGAAAATTCACCAACCTGCCATTGAATCCGGGCAAAATTCAACGCCAATGCAACGCGATTCAATCAACGATTTCGCACGTACACGTGCAATCGCAATATAAACATACCGCGAATTCATCATATGAAACACGTTCACTACCCTATGGTTCAATGCGTTCGATTACTAAGATTCAGTTGCTTAAGCAACGACTATGGCGCGTCGCTACTCGCAATTACTCGCAGATACTTAAAGTTAAGTTGTTCGAGGCGAGGAATAGCGCTAGGATGGGTGACCGTTTCTTCGGTAATTCGGCGTGTTCTTTTTTTTGCGGTCTTTCCTCCTTTTCTTACCCTCCTGCGGATAGACACTTACCTTGTTATAGGATATTTTTGTTATAGTAAATTTCAGTAATGGCAATTTATCGATTGTGAAAGTTCAACGTTCCAACATTTTGCCAGCAAATTGTACGTTTCGTATTGGTTTATAAATTGAAACTATTGGAAATTTGAAGATTTATGAATTGAAACGATTGGAAATTTAGTGAATTATAAATTGAAATGATTGGAAATTTAGAGGTTCATAAATTGAAATGATTGAAAATTTAAAGGTTTATGAATTGAAACGATTGAAAATTTGAAGGTTTATAAATTGAAACGATTGGAAAATCAGAGTTCTATAAATTGAATTGATTGGAAATTTGAATGTTTGGAAACTAAAACTATTGGAAATTTAGGGGTTTATAAATTGAAACGATTGGAAATTTGAAGGTTTATAAATTGAAACGATTGGAAATTTGAAAGTTTGAACTTTAAAAGAAATTGGAAATTTAGAGTCTTTCAAATTTAGAGCTGGGCAATTTGAAGTCTTGGAAATTTAACGCTTGGAAATTGACAAAATTGGAAATTTAAAGCTTGGAAATTGACAAAAGTGGAAATTTAAAATCTTGGAAATTGAATCGATGGGAAATTTGAAGGCTTGGAAATTGAAGCGTTTGGAAATTTGAAAGTTTGAAATTTAAAAGAAATTGGAAATTTGCAGGCTTTGAAATTTAAAGCTGGGAAATTTGAAAGCTTGGGAATTTAAAGTTTAGAAATTTGAAGCCTTGGAAATGTAATGCTTAGAAATTGTAATGCTTGGAAATTGATACAATTGGACATTTAAACTCTTGGACATTGAAACGATGGAAAATTTGAACGTTTGAAATTTAAAAGAAATTGGAAATTTTGTAGTCTTTGAAATTTAAAGCTGGGAAATTTGAAAGCTTGAAAATTTAAAGTTTGGAAATTTGAAGTTTTGGAAATTTAAACCTTGGAAATTGACACAATTGGAAATTAATGTTTTGGACATTGAAACGATGGAAAATTTGATGGCTTGGAAATTGAAACGCTTGAAATTGAAGGCTTGGAAATTGAAACGATTGGAAATTTGAAAGTTTGAAATTCAAAAGAAATTGGAAATTTGGAGGCGTTGAAATTTAAAGGTGGAAAATTTAGAAGCTGGGGAATTTACAGTTTGGAAATTTGAAGACTTGGAAATGTAAAGCTTCGAAATTTTAAAGCTTGGAAATTTAGCGATTTATAACTTGAAACTATTGGAAATTTGAAAGTTTATGAATTGAAATGACCGGAAATTTAGAGGTTTATAAATTGAAACGATTGGAAATTTGAAGGTTTGGAAACTGATACAATTGGAAATTTAGAGGTTTATACATTGAAACGATTGGAAATTTAATGGTTTATATATTGATACGATTGGAAATTTAGAGGTTTGTAAATTGGATTGATTGGAAAGTTGATTGTTTGGAAACTATAACTATTGGACATTTGGGGGTTTATAAATTGAAAGGATTGGGAATTTAGAGGTTTGTAAATTGAAACGAGTGGATATTTAGAGGTTTATAAATTGGAGCGATTGGAAATTTAGAGGATTATAAATTGAAATGATTGGAAATTTAATGGTTTATAAATTGAAACGATTGAAAATTTAGTGGTTTATGAATTGAAACAATTGGAAATTTAGAGGATTATATATTGCAACGATTGGAAATTTAGAGGATTATAAATTGGAACGATTGGAAATTTGAAGGCTTGGAAATTGAAACGATAGGATATTTGAAAGTTTGAACTTTAAAAGAAATTGGAAATTTGGAGTCTTTCAAATTTAAAGCTGGGCAATTTGAAGTCTTGGAAATTTAACGCTTGGAAATTGACAAAATTGGAAATTTAAAGCTTGGAAATTGACAAAATTGGAAATTTAAAATCTTGGAAATTGAATCGATGGGAAATTTGAAGGCTTGGAAATTGAAGCGTTTGGAAATTTGAAAGTTTGAAATTTAAAAGAAATTGGAAATTTGCAGGCTTTGAAATTTAAAGGTGGGAAATTTGAAAGCTTGGGAATTTAAAGTTTAGAAATTTGAAGCCTTGGAAATGTAATGCTTAGAAATTGTAATGCTTCGAAATTGATACAATTGGACATTTAAACTCTTGGACATTGAAACGATGGAAAATTTGAACGTTTGAAATTTAAAAGGAATTGGAAATTTTGTAGGCTTTGAAATTTAAAGGTGGGAAATTTGAAAGCTTGAAAATTTAAAGTTTGGAAATTTGAAGTTTTGGAAATTTAAACCTTGGAAATTGACACAATTGGAAATTAATGTTTTGGACATTGAAACGATGGAAAATTTGATGGCTTGGAAATTGAAACGCTTGAAATTGAAGGCTTGGAAATTGAAACGATTGGAAATTTGAAAGTTTGAAATTTAAAAGGAATTGGAAATTTGGAGGCGTTGAAATTTAAAGGTGGAAAATTTAGAAGCTGGGGAATTTACAGTTTGGAAATTTGAAGACTTGGAAATGTAAAGCTTCGAAATTTTAAAGCTTGGAAATTTAGCGATTTATAACTTGAAACTATTGGAAATTTGAAAGTTTATGAATTGAAATGACCGGAAATTTAGAGGTTTATAAATTGAAACGATTGGAAATTTGAAGGTTTGGAAACTGATACAATTGGAAATTTAGAGGTTTATAAATTGAAACGATTGGAAATTTGAAGGTTTGGAAACTGATACAATTGGAAATTTAGAGGTTTATAAATTGAAACGATTGGAAATTTAATGGTTTATAAATTGAAACAATTGGAAATTTAGAGGTTTATAAATTGAAACGATTGGAAATTTAATGGTTTGTAAATTGAAACAATTGGAAATTTAGAGGTGTATAAATTGAAATGATTGGAAATTGAAGCACCTGGAAATATAAACGTTTAAAATTCAGCAGCTTGAAAATTGAAGTTTTGGAATTGCAAGAATTAGGCGCTTCTCATATAATTTCAATGCGACGGGCTTGAAATTCTTAAACGCTTGCAATTTTGAATTCCTTGTAACTTGTACATTGAAAATTTGATGGTTAAAAATTCTTCACTTGATTCGCTGAATTATTCGCATCATTATTTAATAATTCACTTGAAAGTTGAATGCATAAAAGTTGAAGCGCTTTGAATTCGAAGGCTTGGAAATTGAAACGCTTGAAATTCGAATGCGCTGAATTCTGAGGCTCGGACATTGAAGCGCTGCGAATGGAAAAGCGTGGAAATTTAATGAACTTGTAATCCGAAGGCTCGGAAATTGAAGCGCTTGGATTTTGATGATTTGACAATCGATGAAAAATTCGACAAAATTTCGGAGCATTTGAAATTGGAAAGCATTATAAAATTTGATAACGATTCGTTATTATTACATCATATTATTGTTACATTATTTCTACGTTATTATTATTATCATCAATGTTATACGCGCTGGAAATTTATTAGAATCATATTATCGTTCTATTATGATTAATATTTAACCGTGTTGGAACATTTTCTTGCAGGCGAGGCTCGCAAAGGAATAGTAGAAGAATTATGAATTCGCAAGGCTCGATTTACCATTAAATTGGAGGAAACTAAATACAATGTCTCATTGTGAAGAAGAAGCGGCGTCGTCTGGTTTTCACCAATTAAGCATCACAAGTACGTTATTTTAATTCAATATTAATGCAATATTAATCCAATATTAATTCAATATTATTCCAAAAATATTCCAATATTATTGCAATATTTATTCAATATTAAAACAATATTATTCCAATGTTAATTCAATATTATTCCAAAACTATTGCAATATTATTCCAATATTACTTACTAAATTTAATCGATATTATTCCAATATCGTTCTCGAATCTTTCGTTTACAAATTCAACTTTACTCGTCGAATGGAATTTCGCATTTCCTATCGAAACGTCTCGCATTCGTTTGTACGTTGAATCGTAAATTTCACCGTTCGCGACGCGTGGAAACGTTTTCATAGTTACAAATGCACATTCGCCGCGATCGAATCTTTATACATTGCATTGAAAGCTAGCACGCGGAAATCTTGAAGCTGTCGTCGATTTACAATTTACGAACTCACCATTCGACTGGAAAAACCTCGCGAATCCTTTAGCTTTCACTTCGCACTTCTCGTCACTTTGCACTTTTCACTTTTCGATCGTCGATTCGTACGTAAAAATTCAACGCACCGATTTCCCCTTGAATCCATTCGGTGGATTATTACACTACCTCATTCCACCATCGCTACGGTGCGCGTCTGCGTTGCTGGTTGGTCGACTCGTGGATCAGCCGCGCGGCCGTTGTACGCAGCAGCCACGTGTGCAACGTATACTTTCTCGCCGCGCGAGTCACGCGTCTGTCATAGTTCGTCGAACAATGCAACGGAACGCGACTCCGTCCCGTGCGAAGCGTGGACGCCGCGCCGCGACTGCGCAACAGCGTCGCGTCGCGTCGAAGAAATGCTACGCGTTCGTTCGTTCGTTCGTTCGCTCGCTCGCGATACAGTCCATCCGTGCAAGTTTCGACGTGCACGCGGAACCTGTGCGCGTCCGTGCGGGGAAAAACTATTGTAAAGCGTACGAAGAAGCGATCGTGGCGTGCGGTTAATGGAAAGTTGTAGAAAACGAGAAACGTTGCGGCACGCTCCGGCATCGTCGCGAGTATCGTAACGAGATTAAGAATAGCGACGCGCGTGGGATAAAATAGCGCGAGAGGTAATGTTGTGTTATACGCGCGGAAGCGTCTCAGCGCGACGCGACGGCCGCCCGTTTGATGTGCCGCGAAACGACCAGCAGACACGCACGTATGCGTAAGTAAATCCTTTTCCCGTCGACCGGCGCAATTTCGATCGCTCCATTCGATTCTTCCAATTAAGCATTGGAATTTACACGATTTCCAACTTCGAACCTCGAAATCAATGATTCAGTTTTTGATTTTGCTGAATTATTAGCGTTATCGCGTTTCGTCGCGGTTTCCTGCATTTCATTGGATTTTCGTGCTGCTGCAATTTCAGTGGAATTTTTCTCGAATTCAAGCGAAATTCTGCTCGATATCCAATCGCCGATATTCCTAAAATTTCCACTAATCTTGCGGAAGGGATTCGGTTAAGGTTTGGGTTAGATCGGGGTGGGGGCGGGGGAGGGGGTTTCCCCCATTCAAATGTAGTGATCCATATCTTATGCTTTCGTAATTATTCCATACGAAATTTTAAATCTGAAATTTTTGAAAGTCGAAATTTGAATTTCGGAATTTGAAATTTTTGTAATTCGACATTTGACATTTACTATATTTGAAACTTGAAATTTGAAATTAGAAATTAGAAATTTTTGAAATTTTTGAAATTTGAAATTTGAAGTTTAGAATTTGAAATTTTTGTAATTTGACGATTGAAATTTAGTATTCTTGAAACTTGAATTTTGAAATTTCAAATTTTTGAAATTAAAAATTTGAATTTTGGAATTTGAAATTTTTGTAATTTGACAGTTGAAATTTAGTATTCTTGAAACTTGAATTTTGAAATTTCAAATTTTTGAAATTAAAAATTTGAATTTTGGAATTTCAAATTTTTGTAATTTGACGATTGAAATTTAATATTCTTGAAACTTGAATTGTGAAATTTCAAATTTTTGAAATTAAAAATTTGAATTTTGGAATTTGAAATTTTTGTAATTTGACGATTGAAATTTAATATTCTTGAAACTTGAATTGTGAAATTTCAAATTTTTTAAATTAGAAATTTGCATTTCGGAATTTGAAATTTTCGTAATTTGACAGTTGAAATTTAGTGTTCTTGAAACTTGAATTTTGAAATTTCAAATTTTTGAAATTAGAAATTTGAATTCTGGAATTTGAAATTTTTGTAATTTGACAGTTGAAATTTAATATTCTTGAAACTTGAATTGTGAAATTTCAAATTTTTGAAATTTCAAATTTGAACGTTGGAATTTGAAATTTCTGAAATTTGACATTCGAAATTTGATATCTTTGAAACTTGAAATTTGACATTCTTCAAACATATTTAAAAATCGCTAGTTTTGCGAATATCTCGACAACTGCGAATAATTAACAATCATTGCAAAGGGAAAGAATCGTTCGAAACGTGCTTCTTAACGACATATTTCAATTTCAGTCGAATCCCGATCGAAACGAAGTGGAATCGATGCTGTGCGGCATGCAGGAGACGGACGTGGAGGACTGGCAGCGCAACACCATTTACAGGCATTACACGCGGAACAGCAAGCAAATCTTGTGGTTTTGGCAGGTTCGGCCTACGATTTACCTTAACGTTTTAACGAATGAAGCGTTCGAAACGAGCGAGAAGCGAATAAACGTTTCCTATTCAAGTTCGTCGCGAGGACGGATAACGAGAAGCGCGCTCGCCTTTTGCAATTCGTGACGGGAACTTGTCGAGTGCCCGTCGGAGGATTCGCCGAATTGATGGGTGAATACGAATACCTCTAATAATAATAATAATAATAATAATAATGATGATACGAGAAAGTTTGAAACGTTGGTTGGTTCATTGGCGGAATTTATCGACAGGGAGCAACGGGCCGCAGCGATTCTGCATAGAAAAGGTGGGCAAAGAAACGTGGCTGCCGCGATCTCACACCTGCTTCAACAGATTGGACCTGCCCCCTTACAAGAGCTACGACCAGTTGGTGGAAAAGTTAAACTACGCTATAGAAGAGACGGAAGGCTTCGGGCAGGAATGAATTTTTCGTACATTTCCTTCTTTCTTTTACCGTGGAAACCGTAAAGATTCGGCGTCGAAATCGACGAGAGAAGAAGGAGAAGTCGAGTTGAAATTTGTACGTATCCAATTCTGCCGTGCAAACTCGAACCCTGAACGCGAAAGCGTTTGCACGGCGAACGAAGCGACGGAAAGAAATGAGCGGCTAGCGAGAAGAGCAGCATTTTAAAAAGAAGACTGCATCCGTTGGATTCGTGTCACTTTTACCGCGGTGTTATTTTTCACATTCTCGATGACGTTGTTTCCCTTCGTTTCGTGCAAAGGAGAGGAAGCTTAAGAAACGCTTTTAATCTTGAAATTGATACAACGACGCGTCGCGGATATTGCGAAATCGTTATAAATTGGCAATTGCGCGAAGCGACTCTTCCTCTCGGATTGCAGCTGAAAATGGCGGCGAATTTTAAACTTTGAATTCAATCGCGGTCGAATCGGAATGTTTTCGCATCGTTCGTAGGTTTTTATTCGTGATTCTGCTTTCTCACCTTTCGCGGCGACGAAACGGAGATGAAAGCGAGAGAAGGGAAACGGAGCGAAAAGAGAAATGCCACCCGAACTTTGGTCTATATACGTGTACATATACGGGACGAAGGAATGGTCGAATAATCGTAACGCGGCTTTTTCTCGTGCAGTTTCGATTAGGGGCCGATTTATAAATAGAAGCGTAAAGGAGCGACTGTAAAGATTATTATAACGTTAGCGTACGTTGAATAAGGAAGCGCGTCGCGGTGTAAATTTCGATGCTTCGAGTTGGCTGATAAAAACACGGGAAGCTATTTATTCCACGAGAGGGCGTTTTAAATTCGCTCCTCTTTTTCTTCCTTCGGCGATGAAAGCGCGAGAAACGATGTGTATAAAGAAGCGCGGTCTTCTACCGATTGAAAGGGACGAAAAGATGCTGAAGCGTAGCTAATTTATTCGCGAGTTTATTCGGAGAAAGGGAGGAGAGAGCGCGGGAACGTGTAAAAAAGCTGTTTTATTTATGTATTACGCATTCGTTTCTTTCTATTCGATGTACGCGCATGCATACGTATACGTATACGTATACGTATACATGCATATGTATAGTAATGGGGGAAATTTGTAGAAAAATGCGCAGTCCAGTTGTTGTATACATATACATACGCGTATAAATACACAGACACACACATATATATATATATATATATATATATGTTTTATTTCGTTCTCTAAAGCATAGGTAAAGAGAATGTTTGTTCGAAATGTTGGGAAAAGTTTCCGCCGAACAAGCGAATCCGCGAGTTGTAAACATGTTTAATTGTAAGCTATTCTTATATATACGTATATAATATAATTGCACCAATTTCGTCGCTAATTAATGAATCGATCGATCGATCGATCGATCGATTAATTAATTGGAGACGAAGCGGAAACGTTGTACTATATCGAGGAAGAAAGGGGGAGAATATGGCAAGCGGAATGTCGAGCGTGTGAAATTGTTGGACGATATCCGCGAGAAATGCGCGCGCATCGAGACAAGAGAGGAGCGCGAGAAATAAAGCGAGAAACGCTCTCGAGAAAAGAAACGAAGGCGGAGAAAGGGAGAATACTAGAGGGAGGACTGTACTTGGATTTGTAAATATTGACGATTAAAAGCAGTGTTTATAGGGATAATAGAAGGAGAAAAGGAAAGATGCCAAAATAATACGTGCTCCTTTTGAACGTTGCTTGTATTATTTCTCTCGTACCTGTCCCCGCTTTACTTTCGTTCGTTCGTTCGTTCGTTCGTTTCGTTTCATTCCGTTCGATTTTACTTTATTCGAGGACAGACACTGTCCCCGTCGATAGAAATACGACAAATATTTGCCGATACAGCAGTCGAAAATCTTGACGATCTACATACACACGTGGCTTTTAAGGGAAGCATAATTCACGGATCGCTATATTTGAATGGGGGAGGGGCTCCGCCCCTCCCCCAAACCCCCTCCCCCGCCCCCCCCCTATCTAACCCAAACCTTAACCGAATCCCTTTCGTAAGAACAGTGAAATTTCCGAACATTCGGGATAGAAATGCTCTCGATCTCGTGTATTCCTACATGTTCCTAGCTCTAAAGCGGAATCGAAAATAGACATCTCGGCAGAAGTTGGGATTCGGTTAAGGTTTGGGTTAGATAGCATACAGTGATCCATCGCGCGTGCTTTGGAAAATTCGACAAAATTCTTAAGAAAGTTGCGCAAAAATTCACCAACGTGCCATTAAATCCGGGCAAAATTCACCGAAATTCAACGCAATTCAACCAACGATTTCTCACGTATAACGCGCGTGCGTAATATAACATACCGCGAACGCATAACGTAAAATACGTTTACTACATTTTTGTTCTGGGTAAATGGCGCTATATCTACGGTTCGTGAAACTTGCCTTCTCATCCAACGACCATACCGCGTTGTAATGCACCAGTTCTCGTCCGATCACTGAAGTTAAGCTTCGCTGGGCGCGGATAGTACTTAGATGGGTGACCGCTTGGGAACTCCGTGTGTTGTTGGTATTTTGCCACTTTTTGTTTTTTTTCCTCCTATAGATAGATACTTACTATGTATCGATAGAATTTGTACCTAGATATTTTCTACGAAATATTATATTTTAGTTAGATATATCGTTTTCAGTGGTCGTAATTATTTTGTCAGTATTACCGCGTCAACTGTGATGGGAGTGAACGGTGAGCAGCGATTACGATGCCTTCTCGACTGTTCGATCAAACTTCATGTAACGATTGAAACTTGATGTAATTTAAAGATTCTTCGATTCAATATCTTTCAATGGTATTTTCCATTTCGAATGGAACATTGTGCAACTCTTCGATGGAATGTTCGATTTCAAACTGTGAACAGTAAAAGCGTTTATATTATTTCCAAGTCGATACGTTCGCATTTATACGGTGAGATTGGAATTGAAAAATCGTGAAATTTCCTATTCTAAATGTAAAATGTCCGATTCGATTGAAAAATGAGCAAGTTTCGATTGAAAAGTGGAAGAAATTCTGAAGATTGAGTAGAGAAATGGGGAACGTTGGTTTCGAAGACTAGTGGAATTTTCAATGTCCACCTTGGAAATGTCCAATTTAAAAGTTAAATCGGTTAGACTGGCTAATTTGAAAGTCTGCAGGCTAATTTTCGATTGGCAATTTTAAAACATCCAATGTAGCGTGAAAACGTTGAATTGTACAATATTGGACGGTGAATTTACAGTTGGAAATTGAATGGAAAAATGGAGAAGTTTGCAATTGTAAAGGTGAAAAGTTTGAAATTCGAAATTGAGAATAGAAAAGTTTGCGGTGCAAAATTCACAATTCTTTGAAATTGCAAATGAAACGTAAAAAAAGTTGAAATTGTGAATTGTCTTGCATCGAAAAATGGAAGATTTCGTTGAAAAATCGTGCACGTTTCGACGATGAATTTAGCAATTTCGGGAATTAAGGCTTGAGAATGAAATGGCTGTGTTAATTAAATTGTTACGTTTCGTTGAATTTCGCCGGATTCCGTTACATTTCGCTTAATATTTGTCGGCTTTCGACGAATTTGAAAGGAATTTTCAACGGGTCTTGTCGCATTTCGTCGAATTCTGGCGGCTTTTCGTCCAGTTTCGAGGCATTCTACGCAACGTTCTTGCATTTCAGCGGAATATTAATGGGGAATTTTCTCTTATTTTCGCGTAACTTTCTACGGAATTTTGTCGAATCTTCGAGTAAACGACACGCGATGGATCACTATATTTGAATGGGGGAGGGGCTCCGCCCCTCCCCCAAACCCCCTCCCCCGCCCCCACCCCAATCTAACCCAAACCTTAACCGAATCCCAATTTCTACCGGAAGCTCCTTTCTCCGAACACTTGGTTATAATGAAACTGGTAAAAATATAGAATAGCGATAATTATTTCGAATGCGAATGAATCCTCTGGCATTCGTCGAATCTTGAAATTCGCATTCGGTCAAGCTCTCGTATATATTTAGAGGGGCTTTGCCTCCCCCTCTTCCGCTCGCAAAATAGCGATTCGTCACTTATTCTTCCATATTTAGTCGCCCCACAGCTTGTTTCCTTTTCCATTCGATTAAAAAGACGCGCGTTAATCGTCGCGCGTTTGCGAGTGCATTTGGCAAATGGAAAGATTCGTAGCGAAGAAGGCGCAAAGCGGGCTAGCAGACCCCTCTGTAGGCGCGTAGCCTGTACTATACAAGCGTGCAGCGTAGCGTAGCAGCGCCTCGGCTAGAGGTTGCCCGAGCCGCAGCATGCTCCCTCCTACGGCCCACGGCTCGAGGCTCGAGGCTCGAGGCTCGAGGCTCGTGACGTCAGCTAGCCACCGCGAGCGTGCGCCGGCTCAACCTGCACCGGCCAGGCACATACAATGTATAACGACGCGGCGCGTTGTCGCCCCGTTGCTCGCGTTAAAAGTGTAACCAATTTCCTATCGAATATTGAATATTGCAAATTCATTGTACGAATGATCGAATTTGCAATTTTCAATGTACAATTTCGACCTGTAAAATTGTGAAATTGAAAAATCTTGAAAATTAGCCAATATTCCGATTGAAATTTAGTAAATTTGCGGCATAAAAATCTTGCAATTTTCCAATTCTCCAACCTTCGATGCGACATTTTTCGGGAATTTCCATTCGAAAAGTAAAAGAATCTTCCGATTTCGAATGAAATATTCCATTCACAAATGTGCTAAGAATGGTGGAATGAAATGTTCAAATTGGATGTAGAAATGTAGAAATTGACAATATTTTCAATCCGAAAAATTGAAGAATTTCGATTAAAAGCGCTTAAATGTGCAATTTTCCATATATGTATGTAGAAATGTAGCATTTGAAATGTTTCGTTTCGTTTCGTTTCGTTTCGTTTCGCTTCGTTTCGTTGAATGGAATCGCCTGAATTTCGTCCGACGCGGAGTGGAATTTTGCTGATATTTTCCAAAGCATACGCGATGGACCACTATATTTGAATGGGGGAGGGGCTCCGCCCCTCCCCCAAACCCCCTCCCCCGCCCCCACCCTATCTAACCCAAACCTTAACCGAATCCCTTTCGTAAGGATAGTGAAATATTTGAGAGAAGAATCGGCAACGAATTCGCTTAATAGTGAGTTATTCGTTTGGATAATTCAACGATATTCTAATGAAATTCAAGGAAATCCCGAGGAAATGCAGTGTAATGATAAGCGAAGAAAATTCAGCAAAATTCGACGAAATCATTGCTCAAGTTTCAAGCTTGAAAGGCTGAAATTCCTATTCTACATGGATTGAAAATTGGAAACGTCACCGATTGTCCAATGCAATTGTCGACTTTTGCATCGGAAATTGCAAATTATGAGATTCGTCGATGAAATTCTATGCACTTTTGAATCGCAAATTCGTGCATTTTCCAATGGAATTTAGTCTCGTTTAAAAATGGGAAATTTCCTCGTGTGTGAATTGAATTTTATACGTCAAATTTAATGGAGAATTGAATTTTACACGTAAAATTTAATGGAAAATTGAATTGTATAAGTGAAATTTACTGGAGAATTGAATTTTACAAGTGAAATTTAATGGAGAATTAAATTTTATAATTTATAATTAAATGGAGAATTGAATTTTATTAATTCAAATTAAATGGAGAATTGAATTTTATAAATTATAATTAAATGGAGAATTGAATTTTATAAATTCAAATTAAATGGAGAATTGAATTTTATAAATTCAAATTAAATGGAGAATTGAATTTTATTAATTCAAATTAAATGGAGAATTGAATTTGAAATATCACTTTTAATTGAGAATTGAAAATTTCCAGATTTCTACGTTAAATTTTCAATTTCAAATTCAATTTTCAATTTCAATTTCAAGTTTCAAATTCAATTTCAAGGTCAAATTCAATTTCAAGGTCAAGTTTCTAATTCAATTTCAAGGTCAAATTCAATTTCAAGGTCAAATTCAAATTCAATTTCATGTTTCAAATTCAATTTCAAGTTTCAAATTCAAGTTCCAAATTCAAATTCAAGTTCCGAATTCAAATTAAAGTTCCAAATCAAGTTCCAAATTCAATTTCAAGTTCCAAATCAAGTTCCAAATTCAATTTCAAGTTCCAAATCAAGTTCCAAATTCAATTTCAAGTTTAAAATTCAAGTTCCAAATTCAAATTAAAGTTCCAAATCAAGTTTCAAATTCAATTTCAAGTTCCAAATCAAGTTTCAAATTCAATTTCAAGGTCAAATTCAATTTCAAGGTCAAATTCAATTTCAAGGTCAAATTCAATTTCAAGGTCAAATTCAATTTCAAGGTCAAATTCAATTTCAAGGTGAAATTCAAATTCAATTTCAAGTTTCAAATTCAATTTCGAGTTCCAAATCAAGTTTCAAATTCAATTTCAAGTTTCAAATTCAATTTCGAGTTCCAAATCAAGTTCCAAATTCAATTTCAAGTTCCAAATCAAGTTTCAAATTCAATTTCAAGGTCAAATTCAATTTCAAGGTCAAATTCAATTTCAAGGTCAAATTCAATTTCAAGTTTCAAATTCAATTTCGAGTTCCAAATCAAGTTTCAAATTCAATTTCAAGTTTCAAATTCAATTTCGAGTTCCAAATCAAGTTCCAAATTCAATTTCAAGTTCCAAATCAAGTTTCAAATTCAATTTCAAGGTCAAATTCAATTTCAAGGTCAAATTCAATTTCAATTTCAAGTTTCAAATTCAATTTCAAGGTCAAATTCAATTTCAAGGTCAAATTCAAATTCAATTTCAAGTTTCAAATTCAATTTCGAGTTCCAAATCAAGTTTCAAATTCAATTTCAAGTTCCAAATCAAGTTTCAAATTCAATTTCAAGTTTCAAATTCAAGTTTCAAATTCAAATTCAAGTTTCAAATTCAAGTTTCAAAGTCAATTTCAAGTTTCAAGTTTCAATTGCATTGCGAAATTTCAAGCGAAATTGCATTGAACAATGGAAGAATGTAAGCGTGAAAGTGAGAAATTGCATCGGAAGATTCAAGAATGTTGAATGTATAAATGAAAATTGAAGAATGTCCAATTTAAATATTGCGAAACCTCCAAATCGATGCCTACGAGTTGATTGTATTGCGTCGCATTGGCGTTGAATTTTCTTAGGTGGACTTTGGCTGGATTTAACGCGTAACTTTCTCGGGAACTTTGTCGAATTTTCCAAAGCATACGCGACGGACCACTGTATTTGATCGGTGGAGGGGCTCTCGTGTATTCCTATATATATATTGCTAGCTCTAAAGCGGCATCGAAAGTAGAGATCTTGGCAGAAATTGGGATTCGGTTAAGGTTTGGGTTAGATAGGGTGGGGGCGGGGGTGGGGGTTTGGGGGTGGGGCGGAGCCCCTCCCCCATTCAAATATAGTGGTCCACCGCCTGTTGTTTGGAAAATTCGCCGAAATTCCCGAGAAAGCAACGCGAAAATTCACCAACCTGCCATTGAATCCGGGCAAAATTCAACGCCAATGCAACGCGATTCAATCAACGATTTCTCACGTACAACGTGCAATCGCAATATAACATACCGCGAATTCATCATATGAAACACGTTCACTACCCTATGGTTCAATGCGTTCGATTACTAAGATTCAGTTGCTTAAGCAACGACTATGGCGCGTCGCTACTCGCAATTACTCGCAGATACTTAAAGTTAAGTTGTTCGAGGCGAGGAATAGCGCTAGGATGGGTGACCGTTTCTTCGGTAATTCGGCGTGTTCTTTTTTTTGCGGTCTTTCCTCCTTTTCTTACCCTCCTGCGGATAGACACTTACCTTGTTATAGGATATTTTTGTTATAGTAAATTTCAGTAATGGCAATTTATCGATTGTGAAAGTTCAACGTTCCAACATTTTGCCAGCAAATTGTACGTTTCGTATTGGTTTATAAATTGAAACTATTGGAAATTTGAAGATTTATGAATTGAAACGATTGGAAATTTAGTGAATTATAAATTGAAATGATTGGAAATTTAGAGGTTCATAAATTGAAATGATTGAAAATTTAAAGGTTTATGAATTGAAACGATTGAAAATTTGAAGGTTTATAAATTGAAACGATTGGAAATTTAGAGGTTTATAAATTGAATTGATTGGAAATTTGAATGTTTGGAAACTAAAACTATTGGAAATTTAGGGGTTTATAAATTGAAACGATTGGAAATTTGAAGGTTTATAAATTGAAACGATTGGAAATTTGAAAGTTTGAACTTTAAAAGAAATTGGAAATTTAGAGTCTTTCAAATTTAGAGCTGGGCAATTTGAAGTCTTGGAAATTTAACGCTTGGAAATTGACAAAATTGGAAATTTAA
Source organism: Eucera pruinosa (assembly GCA_028830335.1). Lineage (NCBI taxonomy): Eukaryota > Metazoa > Arthropoda > Insecta > Hymenoptera > Apidae > Eucera > Eucera pruinosa. The sequence goes on along the minus strand of JAMYCR010000066.1, from coordinate 67,268 downwards.
AGCTTGGAAATTGACAAAAGTGGAAATTTAAAATCTTGGAAATTGAATCGATGGGAAATTTGAAGGCTTGGAAATTGAAGCGTTTGGAAATTTGAAAGTTTGAAATTTAAAAGAAATTGGAAATTTGCAGGCTTTGAAATTTAAAGCTGGGAAATTTGAAAGCTTGGGAATTTAAAGTTTAGAAATTTGAAGCCTTGGAAATGTAATGCTTAGAAATTGTAATGCTTGGAAATTGATACAATTGGACATTTAAACTCTTGGACATTGAAACGATGGAAAATTTGAACGTTTGAAATTTAAAAGAAATTGGAAATTTTGTAGTCTTTGAAATTTAAAGCTGGGAAATTTGAAAGCTTGAAAATTTAAAGTTTGGAAATTTGAAGTTTTGGAAATTTAAACCTTGGAAATTGACACAATTGGAAATTAATGTTTTGGACATTGAAACGATGGAAAATTTGATGGCTTGGAAATTGAAACGCTTGAAATTGAAGGCTTGGAAATTGAAACGATTGGAAATTTGAAAGTTTGAAATTCAAAAGAAATTGGAAATTTGGAGGCGTTGAAATTTAAAGGTGGAAAATTTAGAAGCTGGGGAATTTACAGTTTGGAAATTTGAAGACTTGGAAATGTAAAGCTTCGAAATTTTAAAGCTTGGAAATTTAGCGATTTATAACTTGAAACTATTGGAAATTTGAAAGTTTATGAATTGAAATGACCGGAAATTTAGAGGTTTATAAATTGAAACGATTGGAAATTTGAAGGTTTGGAAACTGATACAATTGGAAATTTAGAGGTTTATACATTGAAACGATTGGAAATTTAATGGTTTATATATTGATACGATTGGAAATTTAGAGGTTTATAAATTGAATTGATTGGAAATTTGAATGTTTGGAAACTAAAACTATTGGAAATTTAGGGGTTTATAAATTGAAACGATTGGAAATTTAGAGGTTTGTAAATTGAAACGAGTGGATATTTAGAGGTTTATAAATTGGAGCGATTGGAAATTTAGAGGATTATAAATTGAAATGATTGGAAATTTAATGGTTTATAAATTGAAACGATTGAAAATTTAGTGGTTTATGAATTGAAACAATTGGAAATTTAGAGGATTATATATTGCAACGATTGGAAATTTAGAGGATTATAAATTGGAACGATTGGAAATTTGAAGGCTTGGAAATTGAAACGATAGGATATTTGAAAGTTTGAACTTTAAAAGAAATTGGAAATTTGGAGTCTTTCAAATTTAAAGCTGGGCAATTTGAAGTCTTGGAAATTTAACGCTTGGAAATTGACAAAATTGGAAATTTAAAGCTTGGAAATTGACAAAATTGGAAATTTAAAATCTTGGAAATTGAATCGATGGGAAATTTGAAGGCTTGGAAATTGAAGCGTTTGGAAATTTGAAAGTTTGAAATTTAAAAGAAATTGGAAATTTGCAGGCTTTGAAATTTAAAGGTGGGAAATTTGAAAGCTTGGGAATTTAAAGTTTAGAAATTTGAAGCCTTGGAAATGTAATGCTTAGAAATTGTAATGCTTCGAAATTGATACAATTGGACATTTAAACTCTTGGACATTGAAACGATGGAAAATTTGAACGTTTGAAATTTAAAAGGAATTGGAAATTTTGTAGGCTTTGAAATTTAAAGGTGGGAAATTTGAAAGCTTGAAAATTTAAAGTTTGGAAATTTGAAGTTTTGGAAATTTAAACCTTGGAAATTGACACAATTGGAAATTAATGTTTTGGACATTGAAACGATGGAAAATTTGATGGCTTGGAAATTGAAACGCTTGAAATTGAAGGCTTGGAAATTGAAACGATTGGAAATTTGAAAGTTTGAAATTTAAAAGGAATTGGAAATTTGGAGGCGTTGAAATTTAAAGGTGGAAAATTTAGAAGCTGGGGAATTTACAGTTTGGAAATTTGAAGACTTGGAAATGTAAAGCTTCGAAATTTTAAAGCTTGGAAATTTAGCGATTTATAACTTGAAACTATTGGAAATTTGAAAGTTTATGAATTGAAATGACCGGAAATTTAGAGGTTTATAAATTGAAACGATTGGAAATTTGAAGGTTTGGAAACTGATACAATTGGAAATTTAGAGGTTTATAAATTGAAACGATTGGAAATTTGAAGGTTTGGAAACTGATACAATTGGAAATTTAGAGGTTTATAAATTGAAACGATTGGAAATTTAATGGTTTATAAATTGAAACAATTGGAAATTTAGAGGTTTATAAATTGAAACGATTGGAAATTTAATGGTTTATAAATTGAAACAATTGGAAATTTAGAGGTGTATAAATTGAAATGATTGGAAATTGAAGCACCTGGAAATATAAACGTTTAAAATTCAGCAGCTTGAAAATTGAAGTTTTGGAATTGCAAGAATTAGGCGCTTCTCATATAATTTCAATGCGACGGGCTTGAAATTCTTAAACGCTTGCAATTTTGAATTCCTTGTAACTTGTACATTGAAAATTTGATGGTTAAAAATTCTTCACTTGATTCGCTGAATTATTCGCATCATTATTTAATAATTCACTTGAAAGTTGAATGCATAAAAGTTGAAGCGCTTTGAATTCGAAGGCTTGGAAATTGAAACGCTTGAAATTCGAATGCGCTGAATTCTGAGGCTCGGACATTGAAGCGCTGCGAATGGAAAAGCGTGGAAATTTAATGAACTTGTAATCCGAAGGCTCGGAAATTGAAGCGCTTGGATTTTGATGATTTGACAATCGATGAAAAATTCGACAAAATTTCGGAGCATTTGAAATTGGAAAGCATTATAAAATTTGATAACGATTCGTTATTATTACATCATATTATTGTTACATTATTTCTACGTTATTATTATTATCATCAATGTTATACGCGCTGGAAATTTATTAGAATCATATTATCGTTCTATTATGATTAATATTTAACCGTGTTGGAACATTTTCTTGCAGGCGAGGCTCGCAAAGGAATAGTAGAAGAATTATGAATTCGCAAGGCTCGATTTACCATTAAATTGGAGGAAACTAAATACAATGTCTCATTGTGAAGAAGAAGCGGCGTCGTCTGGTTTTCACCAATTAAGCATCACAAGTACGTTATTTTAATTCAATATTAATGCAATATTAATCCAATATTAATTCAATATTATTCCAAAAATATTCCAATATTATTGCAATATTTATTCAATATTAAAACAATATTATTCCAATGTTAATTCAATATTATTCCAAAACTATTGCAATATTATTCCAATATTACTTACTAAATTTAATCGATATTATTCCAATATCGTTCTCGAATCTTTCGTTTACAAATTCAACTTTACTCGTCGAATGGAATTTCGCATTTCCTATCGAAACGTCTCGCATTCGTTTGTACGTTGAATCGTAAATTTCACCGTTCGCGACGCGTGGAAACGTTTTCATAGTTACAAATGCACATTCGCCGCGATCGAATCTTTATACATTGCATTGAAAGCTAGCACGCGGAAATCTTGAAGCTGTCGTCGATTTACAATTTACGAACTCACCATTCGACTGGAAAAACCTCGCGAATCCTTTAGCTTTCACTTCGCACTTCTCGTCACTTTGCACTTTTCACTTTTCGATCGTCGATTCGTACGTAAAAATTCAACGCACCGATTTCCCCTTGAATCCATTCGGTGGATTATTACACTACCTCATTCCACCATCGCTACGGTGCGCGTCTGCGTTGCTGGTTGGTCGACTCGTGGATCAGCCGCGCGGCCGTTGTACGCAGCAGCCACGTGTGCAACGTATACTTTCTCGCCGCGCGAGTCACGCGTCTGTCATAGTTCGTCGAACAATGCAACGGAACGCGACTCCGTCCCGTGCGAAGCGTGGACGCCGCGCCGCGACTGCGCAACAGCGTCGCGTCGCGTCGAAGAAATGCTACGCGTTCGTTCGTTCGTTCGTTCGCTCGCTCGCGATACAGTCCATCCGTGCAAGTTTCGACGTGCACGCGGAACCTGTGCGCGTCCGTGCGGGGGAAAAACTATTGTAAAGCGTACGAAGAAGCGATCGTGGCGTGCGGTTAATGGAAAGTTGTAGAAAACGAGAAACGTTGCGGCACGCTCCGGCATCGTCGCGAGTATCGTAACGAGATTAAGAATAGCGACGCGCGTGGGATAAAATAGCGCGAGAGGTAATGTTGTGTTATACGCGCGGAAGCGTCTCAGCGCGACGCGACGGCCGCCCGTTTGATGTGCCGCGAAACGACCAGCAGACACGCACGTATGCGTAAGTAAATCCTTTTCCCGTCGACCGGCGCAATTTCGATCGCTCCATTCGATTCTTCCAATTAAGCATTGGAATTTACACGATTTCCAACTTCGAACCTCGAAATCAATGATTCAGTTTTTGATTTTGCTGAATTATTAGCGTTATCGCGTTTCGTCGCGGTTTCCTGCATTTCATTGGATTTTCGTGCTGCTGCAATTTCAGTGGAATTTTTCTCGAATTCAAGCGAAATTCTGCTCGATATCCAATCGCCGATATTCCTAAAATTTCCACTAATCTTGCGGAAGGGATTCGGTTAAGGTTTGGGTTAGATCGGGGTGGGGGCGGGGGAGGGGGTTTCCCCCATTCAAATGTAGTGATCCATATCTTATGCTTTCGTAATTATTCCATACGAAATTTTAAATCTGAAATTTTTGAAAGTCGAAATTTGAATTTCGGAATTTGAAATTTTTGTAATTCGACATTTGACATTTACTATATTTGAAACTTGAAATTTGAAATTAGAAATTAGAAATTTTTGAAATTTTTGAAATTTGAAATTTGAAGTTTAGAATTTGAAATTTTTGTAATTTGACGATTGAAATTTAGTATTCTTGAAACTTGAATTTTGAAATTTCAAATTTTTGAAATTAAAAATTTGAATTTTGGAATTTGAAATTTTTGTAATTTGACAGTTGAAATTTAGTATTCTTGAAACTTGAATTTTGAAATTTCAAATTTTTGAAATTAAAAATTTGAATTTTGGAATTTCAAATTTTTGTAATTTGACGATTGAAATTTAATATTCTTGAAACTTGAATTGTGAAATTTCAAATTTTTGAAATTAAAAATTTGAATTTTGGAATTTGAAATTTTTGTAATTTGACGATTGAAATTTAATATTCTTGAAACTTGAATTGTGAAATTTCAAATTTTTTAAATTAGAAATTTGCATTTCGGAATTTGAAATTTTCGTAATTTGACAGTTGAAATTTAGTGTTCTTGAAACTTGAATTTTGAAATTTCAAATTTTTGAAATTAGAAATTTGAATTCTGGAATTTGAAATTTTTGTAATTTGACAGTTGAAATTTAATATTCTTGAAACTTGAATTGTGAAATTTCAAATTTTTGAAATTTCAAATTTGAACGTTGGAATTTGAAATTTCTGAAATTTGACATTCGAAATTTGATATCTTTGAAACTTGAAATTTGACATTCTTCAAACATATTTAAAAATCGCTAGTTTTGCGAATATCTCGACAACTGCGAATAATTAACAATCATTGCAAAGGGAAAGAATCGTTCGAAACGTGCTTCTTAACGACATATTTCAATTTCAGTCGAATCCCGATCGAAACGAAGTGGAATCGATGCTGTGCGGCATGCAGGAGACGGACGTGGAGGACTGGCAGCGCAACACCATTTACAGGCATTACACGCGGAACAGCAAGCAAATCTTGTGGTTTTGGCAGGTTCGGCCTACGATTTACCTTAACGTTTTAACGAATGAAGCGTTCGAAACGAGCGAGAAGCGAATAAACGTTTCCTATTCAAGTTCGTCGCGAGGACGGATAACGAGAAGCGCGCTCGCCTTTTGCAATTCGTGACGGGAACTTGTCGAGTGCCCGTCGGAGGATTCGCCGAATTGATGGGTGAATACGAATACCTCTAATAATAATAATAATAATAATAATAATGATGATACGAGAAAGTTTGAAACGTTGGTTGGTTCATTGGCGGAATTTATCGACAGGGAGCAACGGGCCGCAGCGATTCTGCATAGAAAAGGTGGGCAAAGAAACGTGGCTGCCGCGATCTCACACCTGCTTCAACAGATTGGACCTGCCCCCTTACAAGAGCTACGACCAGTTGGTGGAAAAGTTAAACTACGCTATAGAAGAGACGGAAGGCTTCGGGCAGGAATGAATTTTTCGTACATTTCCTTCTTTCTTTTACCGTGGAAACCGTAAAGATTCGGCGTCGAAATCGACGAGAGAAGAAGGAGAAGTCGAGTTGAAATTTGTACGTATCCAATTCTGCCGTGCAAACTCGAACCCTGAACGCGAAAGCGTTTGCACGGCGAACGAAGCGACGGAAAGAAATGAGCGGCTAGCGAGAAGAGCAGCATTTTAAAAAGAAGACTGCATCCGTTGGATTCGTGTCACTTTTACCGCGGTGTTATTTTTCACATTCTCGATGACGTTGTTTCCCTTCGTTTCGTGCAAAGGAGAGGAAGCTTAAGAAACGCTTTTAATCTTGAAATTGATACAACGACGCGTCGCGGATATTGCGAAATCGTTATAAATTGGCAATTGCGCGAAGCGACTCTTCCTCTCGGATTGCAGCTGAAAATGGCGGCGAATTTTAAACTTTGAATTCAATCGCGGTCGAATCGGAATGTTTTCGCATCGTTCGTAGGTTTTTATTCGTGATTCTGCTTTCTCACCTTTCGCGGCGACGAAACGGAGATGAAAGCGAGAGAAGGGAAACGGAGCGAAAAGAGAAATGCCACCCGAACTTTGGTCTATATACGTGTACATATACGGGACGAAGGAATGGTCGAATAATCGTAACGCGGCTTTTTCTCGTGCAGTTTCGATTAGGGGCCGATTTATAAATAGAAGCGTAAAGGAGCGACTGTAAAGATTATTATAACGTTAGCGTACGTTGAATAAGGAAGCGCGTCGCGGTGTAAATTTCGATGCTTCGAGTTGGCTGATAAAAACACGGGAAGCTATTTATTCCACGAGAGGGCGTTTTAAATTCGCTCCTCTTTTTCTTCCTTCGGCGATGAAAGCGCGAGAAACGATGTGTATAAAGAAGCGCGGTCTTCTACCGATTGAAAGGGACGAAAAGATGCTGAAGCGTAGCTAATTTATTCGCGAGTTTATTCGGAGAAAGGGAGGAGAGAGCGCGGGAACGTGTAAAAAAGCTGTTTTATTTATGTATTACGCATTCGTTTCTTTCTATTCGATGTACGCGCATGCATACGTATACGTATACGTATACGTATACATGCATATGTATAGTAATGGGGGAAATTTGTAGAAAAATGCGCAGTCCAGTTGTTGTATACATATACATACGCGTATAAATACACAGACACACACATATATATATATATATATATATATATGTTTTATTTCGTTCTCTAAAGCATAGGTAAAGAGAATGTTTGTTCGAAATGTTGGGAAAAGTTTCCGCCGAACAAGCGAATCCGCGAGTTGTAAACATGTTTAATTGTAAGCTATTCTTATATATACGTATATAATATAATTGCACCAATTTCGTCGCTAATTAATGAATCGATCGATCGATCGATCGATCGATTAATTAATTGGAGACGAAGCGGAAACGTTGTACTATATCGAGGAAGAAAGGGGGAGAATATGGCAAGCGGAATGTCGAGCGTGTGAAATTGTTGGACGATATCCGCGAGAAATGCGCGCGCATCGAGACAAGAGAGGAGCGCGAGAAATAAAGCGAGAAACGCTCTCGAGAAAAGAAACGAAGGCGGAGAAAGGGAGAATACTAGAGGGAGGACTGTACTTGGATTTGTAAATATTGACGATTAAAAGCAGTGTTTATAGGGATAATAGAAGGAGAAAAGGAAAGATGCCAAAATAATACGTGCTCCTTTTGAACGTTGCTTGTATTATTTCTCTCGTACCTGTCCCCGCTTTACTTTCGTTCGTTCGTTCGTTCGTTCGTTTCGTTTCATTCCGTTCGATTTTACTTTATTCGAGGACAGACACTGTCCCCGTCGATAGAAATACGACAAATATTTGCCGATACAGCAGTCGAAAATCTTGACGATCTACATACACACGTGGCTTTTAAGGGAAGCATAATTCACGGATCGCTATATTTGAATGGGGGAGGGGCTCCGCCCCTCCCCCAAACCCCCTCCCCCCCCCCACCCTATCTAACCCAAACCTTAACCGAATCCCTTTCGTAAGAACAGTGAAATTTCCGAACATTCGGGATAGAAATGCTCTCGATCTCGTGTATTCCTACATGTTCCTAGCTCTAAAGCGGAATCGAAAATAGACATCTCGGCAGAAGTTGGGATTCGGTTAAGGTTTGGGTTAGATAGCATACAGTGATCCATCGCGCGTGCTTTGGAAAATTCGACAAAATTCTTAAGAAAGTTGCGCAAAAATTCACCAACGTGCCATTAAATCCGGGCAAAATTCACCGAAATTCAACGCAATTCAACCAACGATTTCTCACGTATAACGCGCGTGCGTAATATAACATACCGCGAACGCATAACGTAAAATACGTTTACTACATTTTTGTTCTGGGTAAATGGCGCTATATCTACGGTTCGTGAAACTTGCCTTCTCATCCAACGACCATACCGCGTTGTAATGCACCAGTTCTCGTCCGATCACTGAAGTTAAGCTTCGCTGGGCGCGGATAGTACTTAGATGGGTGACCGCTTGGGAACTCCGTGTGTTGTTGGTATTTTGCCACTTTTTGTTTTTTTTCCTCCTATAGATAGATACTTACTATGTATCGATAGAATTTGTACCTAGATATTTTCTACGAAATATTATATTTTAGTTAGATATATCGTTTTCAGTGGTCGTAATTATTTTGTCAGTATTACCGCGTCAACTGTGATGGGAGTGAACGGTGAGCAGCGATTACGATGCCTTCTCGACTGTTCGATCAAACTTCATGTAACGATTGAAACTTGATGTAATTTAAAGATTCTTCGATTCAATATCTTTCAATGGTATTTTCCATTTCGAATGGAACATTGTGCAACTCTTCGATGGAATGTTCGATTTCAAACTGTGAACAGTAAAAGCGTTTATATTATTTCCAAGTCGATACGTTCGCATTTATACGGTGAGATTGGAATTGAAAAATCGTGAAATTTCCTATTCTAAATGTAAAATGTCCGATTCGATTGAAAAATGAGCAAGTTTCGATTGAAAAGTGGAAGAAATTCTGAAGATTGAGTAGAGAAATGGGGAACGTTGGTTTCGAAGACTAGTGGAATTTTCAATGTCCACCTTGGAAATGTCCAATTTAAAAGTTAAATCGGTTAGACTGGCTAATTTGAAAGTCTGCAGGCTAATTTTCGATTGGCAATTTTAAAACATCCAATGTAGCGTGAAAACGTTGAATTGTACAATATTGGACGGTGAATTTACAGTTGGAAATTGAATGGAAAAATGGAGAAGTTTGCAATTGTAAAGGTGAAAAGTTTGAAATTCGAAATTGAGAATAGAAAAGTTTGCGGTGCAAAATTCACAATTCTTTGAAATTGCAAATGAAACGTAAAAAAAGTTGAAATTGTGAATTGTCTTGCATCGAAAAATGGAAGATTTCGTTGAAAAATCGTGCACGTTTCGACGATGAATTTAGCAATTTCGGGAATTAAGGCTTGAGAATGAAATGGCTGTGTTAATTAAATTGTTACGTTTCGTTGAATTTCGCCGGATTCCGTTACATTTCGCTTAATATTTGTCGGCTTTCGACGAATTTGAAAGGAATTTTCAACGGGTCTTGTCGCATTTCGTCGAATTCTGGCGGCTTTTCGTCCAGTTTCGAGGCATTCTACGCAACGTTCTTGCATTTCAGCGGAATATTAATGGGGAATTTTCTCTTATTTTCGCGTAACTTTCTACGGAATTTTGTCGAATCTTCGAGTAAACGACACGCGATGGATCACTATATTTGAATGGGGGAGGGGCTCCGCCCCTCCCCCAAACCCCCTCCCCCGCCCCCACCCCAATCTAACCCAAACCTTAACCGAATCCCAATTTCTACCGGAAGCTCCTTTCTCCGAACACTTGGTTATAATGAAACTGGTAAAAATATAGAATAGCGATAATTATTTCGAATGCGAATGAATCCTCTGGCATTCGTCGAATCTTGAAATTCGCATTCGGTCAAGCTCTCGTATATATTTAGAGGGGCTTTGCCTCCCCCTCTTCCGCTCGCAAAATAGCGATTCGTCACTTATTCTTCCATATTTAGTCGCCCCACAGCTTGTTTCCTTTTCCATTCGATTAAAAAGACGCGCGTTAATCGTCGCGCGTTTGCGAGTGCATTTGGCAAATGGAAAGATTCGTAGCGAAGAAGGCGCAAAGCGGGCTAGCAGACCCCTCTGTAGGCGCGTAGCCTGTACTATACAAGCGTGCAGCGTAGCGTAGCAGCGCCTCGGCTAGAGGTTGCCCGAGCCGCAGCATGCTCCCTCCTACGGCCCACGGCTCGAGGCTCGAGGCTCGAGGCTCGAGGCTCGTGACGTCAGCTAGCCACCGCGAGCGTGCGCCGGCTCAACCTGCACCGGCCAGGCACATACAATGTATAACGACGCGGCGCGTTGTCGCCCCGTTGCTCGCGTTAAAAGTGTAACCAATTTCCTATCGAATATTGAATATTGCAAATTCATTGTACGAATGATCGAATTTGCAATTTTCAATGTACAATTTCGACCTGTAAAATTGTGAAATTGAAAAATCTTGAAAATTAGCCAATATTCCGATTGAAATTTAGTAAATTTGCGGCATAAAAATCTTGCAATTTTCCAATTCTCCAACCTTCGATGCGACATTTTTCGGGAATTTCCATTCGAAAAGTAAAAGAATCTTCCGATTTCGAATGAAATATTCCATTCACAAATGTGCTAAGAATGGTGGAATGAAATGTTCAAATTGGATGTAGAAATGTAGAAATTGACAATATTTTCAATCCGAAAAATTGAAGAATTTCGATTAAAAGCGCTTAAATGTGCAATTTTCCATATATGTATGTAGAAATGTAGCATTTGAAATGTTTCGTTTCGTTTCGTTTCGTTTCGTTTCGCTTCGTTTCGTTGAATGGAATCGCCTGAATTTCGTCCGACGCGGAGTGGAATTTTGCTGATATTTTCCAAAGCATACGCGATGGACCACTATATTTGAATGGGGGAGGGGCTCCGCCCCTCCCCCAAACCCCCTCCCCCGCCCCCACCCTATCTAACCCAAACCTTAACCGAATCCCTTTCGTAAGGATAGTGAAATATTTGAGAGAAGAATCGGCAACGAATTCGCTTAATAGTGAGTTATTCGTTTGGATAATTCAACGATATTCTAATGAAATTCAAGGAAATCCCGAGGAAATGCAGTGTAATGATAAGCGAAGAAAATTCAGCAAAATTCGACGAAATCATTGCTCAAGTTTCAAGCTTGAAAGGCTGAAATTCCTATTCTACATGGATTGAAAATTGGAAACGTCACCGATTGTCCAATGCAATTGTCGACTTTTGCATCGGAAATTGCAAATTATGAGATTCGTCGATGAAATTCTATGCACTTTTGAATCGCAAATTCGTGCATTTTCCAATGGAATTTAGTCTCGTTTAAAAATGGGAAATTTCCTCGTGTGTGAATTGAATTTTATACGTCAAATTTAATGGAGAATTGAATTTTACACGTAAAATTTAATGGAAAATTGAATTGTATAAGTGAAATTTACTGGAGAATTGAATTTTACAAGTGAAATTTAATGGAGAATTAAATTTTATAATTTATAATTAAATGGAGAATTGAATTTTATTAATTCAAATTAAATGGAGAATTGAATTTTATAAATTATAATTAAATGGAGAATTGAATTTTATAAATTCAAATTAAATGGAGAATTGAATTTTATAAATTCAAATTAAATGGAGAATTGAATTTTATTAATTCAAATTAAATGGAGAATTGAATTTGAAATATCACTTTTAATTGAGAATTGAAAATTTCCAGATTTCTACGTTAAATTTTCAATTTCAAATTCAATTTTCAATTTCAATTTCAAGTTTCAAATTCAATTTCAAGGTCAAATTCAATTTCAAGGTCAAGTTTCTAATTCAATTTCAAGGTCAAATTCAATTTCAAGGTCAAATTCAAATTCAATTTCATGTTTCAAATTCAATTTCAAGTTTCAAATTCAAGTTCCAAATTCAAATTCAAGTTCCGAATTCAAATTAAAGTTCCAAATCAAGTTCCAAATTCAATTTCAAGTTCCAAATCAAGTTCCAAATTCAATTTCAAGTTCCAAATCAAGTTCCAAATTCAATTTCAAGTTTAAAATTCAAGTTCCAAATTCAAATTAAAGTTCCAAATCAAGTTTCAAATTCAATTTCAAGTTCCAAATCAAGTTTCAAATTCAATTTCAAGGTCAAATTCAATTTCAAGGTCAAATTCAATTTCAAGGTCAAATTCAATTTCAAGGTCAAATTCAATTTCAAGGTCAAATTCAATTTCAAGGTGAAATTCAAATTCAATTTCAAGTTTCAAATTCAATTTCGAGTTCCAAATCAAGTTTCAAATTCAATTTCAAGTTTCAAATTCAATTTCGAGTTCCAAATCAAGTTCCAAATTCAATTTCAAGTTCCAAATCAAGTTTCAAATTCAATTTCAAGGTCAAATTCAATTTCAAGGTCAAATTCAATTTCAAGGTCAAATTCAATTTCAAGTTTCAAATTCAATTTCGAGTTCCAAATCAAGTTTCAAATTCAATTTCAAGTTTCAAATTCAATTTCGAGTTCCAAATCAAGTTCCAAATTCAATTTCAAGTTCCAAATCAAGTTTCAAATTCAATTTCAAGGTCAAATTCAATTTCAAGGTCAAATTCAATTTCAATTTCAAGTTTCAAATTCAATTTCAAGGTCAAATTCAATTTCAAGGTTAAATTTAAATTTACTTTTAAGTTTTAAATTCAATTTCGAGTTCCAAATCAAGTTTCAAATTCAATTTCAAGTTCCAAATCAAGTTTCAAATTCAATTTCAAGTTTCAAATTCAAGTTTCAAATTCAAATTCAAGTTTCAAATTCAAGTTTCAAAGTCAATTTCAAGTTTCAAGTTTCAATTGCATTGCGAAATTTCAAGCGAAATTGCATTGAACAATGGAAGAATGTAAGCGTGAAAGTGAGAAATTGCATCGGAAGATTCAAGAATGTTGAATGTATAAATGAAAATTGAAGAATGTCCAATTTAAATATTGCGAAACCTCCAAATCGATGCCTACGAGTTGATTGTATTGCGTCGCATTGGCGTTGAATTTTCTTAGGTGGACTTTGGCTGGATTTAACGCGTAACTTTCTCGGGAACTTTGTCGAATTTTCCAAAGCATACGCGACGGACCACTGTATTTGATCGGTGGAGGGGCTCTCGTGTATTCCTATATATATATTGCTAGCTCTAAAGCGGCATCGAAAGTAGAGATCTTGGCAGAAATTGGGATTCGGTTAAGGTTTGGGTTAGATAGGGTGGGGGCGGGGGAGGGGGGTTGGGGGGGGGGCGGAGCCCCTCCCCCATTCAAATATAGTGGTCCACCGCCTGTTGTTTGGAAAATTCGCCGAAATTCCCGAGAAAGCAACGCGAAAATTCACCAACCTGCCATTGAATCCGGGCAAAATTCAACGCCAATGCAACGCGATTCAATCAACGATTTCTCACGTACCACGTGCATCGCAATTAACATACCGCGAATTCATCATATGAAACACGTTCACTACCCTATGGTTCAATGCGTTCGATTACTAAGATTCAGTTGCTTAAGCAACGACTATGGCGCGTCGCTACTCGCAATTACTCGCAGATACTTAAAGTTAAGTTGTTCGAGGCGAGGAATAGCGCTAGGATGGGTGACCGTTTCTTCGGTAATTCGGCGGTTCTTTTTTTTGCGGTCTTTCCTCCTTTTCTTACCCTCCTGCGGATAGACACTTACCTTGTTATAGGATATTTTTGTATAGTAAATTTCAGTAATGGCAATTTATCGATTGTGAAAGTTCAACGTTCCAACATTTTGCCAGCAAATTGTACGTTTCGTATTGGTTTATAAATTGAAACTCTTGGAAATTTGAAGATTTATGAATTGAAAAGATTGGAAATTTAGTGAATTATAAATTGAAATGATTGGAAATTTAGAGGTTCATGAAATTGAAATGATTGAAAATTTAAAGGTTTATGAATTGACACGATCGAAAATTTGAAGGTTTAACAATTGAAACGATTGGAAATTTAGAGGTCGATAAACTAAACTGATTGGAAATTTGAATGTTTGAAACTAAAACTATTGGAAATTTAGGGGTTTCCCCCTTGAAACGAGTGAAATTGCAATTTATAAATTGAAACGATGGAAATACGAAATTTTAAATCTGAAATTTTTTAAAGTCGAGATTTGAATTTCGGAATTTGAAATTTTTGTAATTCGACATGTGACATTTACTATATTTTAAACTTGAAATTTGAAATTAGAAATTAGAGATTTTTGAAATTTTTGAAATTAAAATTTGAATTTTGGAATTTGAAATTTTTGTAATTTGACGATTGAAATTTAATATTCTTGAAACTTGAATTGTGAAATTTCAAATTTTTTAAATTAGAAATTTGCATTTCGGAATTTGAAATTTTCGTAATTTGACAGTTGAAATTTAGTGTTCTTGAAACTTGAATTTTGAAATTTCAAATTTTTGAAATTAGAAATTTGAATTCTGGAATTTGAAATTTTTGTAATTTGACAGTTGAAATTTAATATTCTTGAAACTTGAATTGTGAAATTTCAAATTTTTGAAATTTCAAATTTGAACGTTGGAATTTGAAATTTCTGAAATTTGACATTCGAAATTTGATATCTTTGAAACTTGAAATTTGACATTCTTCAAACATATTTAAAAATCGCTAGTTTTGCGAATATCTCGACAACTGCGAATAATTAACAATCATTGCAAAGGGAAAGAATCGTTCGAAACGTGCTTCTTAACGACATATTTCAATTTCAGTCGAATCCCGATCGAAACGAAGTGGAATCGATGCTGTGCGGCATGCAGGAGACGGACGTGGAGGACTGGCAGCGCAACACCATTTACAGGCATTACACGCGGAACAGCAAGCAAATCTTGTGGTTTTGGCAGGTTCGGCCTACGATTTACCTTAACGTTTTAACGAATGAAGCGTTCGAAACGAGCGAGAAGCGAATAAACGTTTCCTATTCAAGTTCGTCGCGAGGACGGATAACGAGAAGCGCGCTCGCCTTTTGCAATTCGTGACGGGAACTTGTCGAGTGCCCGTCGGAGGATTCGCCGAATTGATGGGTGAATACGAATACCTCTAATAATAATAATAATAATAATAATGATGATACGAGAAAGTTTGAAACGTTGGTTGGTTCATTGGCGGAATTTATCGACAGGGAGCAACGGGCCGCAGCGATTCTGCATAGAAAAGGTGGGCAAAGAAACGTGGCTGCCGCGATCTCACACCTGCTTCAACAGATTGGACCTGCCCCCTTACAAGAGCTACGACCAGTTGGTGGAAAAGTTAAACTACGCTATAGAAGAGACGGAAGGCTTCGGGCAGGAATGAATTTTTCGTACATTTCCTTCTTTCTTTTACCGTGGAAACCGTAAAGATTCGGCGTCGAAATCGACGAGAGAAGAAGGAGAAGTCGAGTTGAAATTTGTACGTATCCAATTCTGCCGTGCAAACTCGAACCCTGAACGCGAAAGCGTTTGCACGGCGAACGAAGCGACGGAAAGAAATGAGCGGCTAGCGAGAAGAGCAGCATTTTAAAAAGAAGACTGCATCCGTTGGATTCGTGTCACTTTTACCGCGGTGTTATTTTTCACATTCTCGATGACGTTGTTTCCCTTCGTTTCGTGCAAAGGAGAGGAAGCTTAAGAAACGCTTTTAATCTTGAAATTGATACAACGACGCGTCGCGGATATTGCGAAATCGTTATAAATTGGCAATTGCGCGAAGCGACTCTTCCTCTCGGATTGCAGCTGAAAATGGCGGCGAATTTTAAACTTTGAATTCAATCGCGGTCGAATCGGAATGTTTTCGCATCGTTCGTAGGTTTTTATTCGTGATTCTGCTTTCTCACCTTTCGCGGCGACGAAACGGAGATGAAAGCGAGAGAAGGGAAACGGAGCGAAAAGAGAAATGCCACCCGAACTTTGGTCTATATACGTGTACATATACGGGACGAAGGAATGGTCGAATAATCGTAACGCGGCTTTTTCTCGTGCAGTTTCGATTAGGGGCCGATTTATAAATAGAAGCGTAAAGGAGCGACTGTAAAGATTATTATAACGTTAGCGTACGTTGAATAAGGAAGCGCGTCGCGGTGTAAATTTCGATGCTTCGAGTTGGCTGATAAAAACACGGGAAGCTATTTATTCCACGAGAGGGCGTTTTAAATTCGCTCCTCTTTTTCTTCCTTCGGCGATGAAAGCGCGAGAAACGATGTGTATAAAGAAGCGCGGTCTTCTACCGATTGAAAGGGACGAAAAGATGCTGAAGCGTAGCTAATTTATTCGCGAGTTTATTCGGAGAAAGGGAGGAGAGAGCGCGGGAACGTGTAAAAAAGCTGTTTTATTTATGTATTACGCATTCGTTTCTTTCTATTCGATGTACGCGCATGCATACGTATACGTATACGTATACGTATACGTATACATGCATATGTATAGTAATGGGGGAAATTTGTAGAAAAATGCGCAGTCCAGTTGTTGTATACATATACATACGCGTATAAATACACAGACACACACATATATATATATATATATATATATGTTTTATTTCGTTCTCTAAAGCATAGGTAAAGAGAATGTTTGTTCGAAATGTTGGGAAAAGTTTCCGCCGAACAAGCGAATCCGCGAGTTGTAAACATGTTTAATTGTAAGCTATTCTTATATATACGTATATAATATAATTGCACCAATTTCGTCGCTAATTAATGAATCGATCGATCGATCGATCGATCGATTAATTAATTGGAGACGAAGCGGAAACGTTGTACTATATCGAGGAAGAAAGGGGGAGAATATGGCAAGCGGAATGTCGAGCGTGTGAAATTGTTGGACGATATCCGCGAGAAATGCGCGCGCATCGAGACAAGAGAGGAGCGCGAGAAATAAAGCGAGAAACGCTCTCGAGAAAAGAAACGAAGGCGGAGAAAGGGAGAATACTAGAGGGAGGACTGTACTTGGATTTGTAAATATTGACGATTAAAAGCAGTGTTTATAGGGATAATAGAAGGAGAAAAGGAAAGATGCCAAAATAATACGTGCTCCTTTTGAACGTTGCTTGTATTATTTCTCTCGTACCTGTCCCCGCTTTACTTTCGTTCGTTCGTTCGTTCGTTCGTTTCGTTTCATTCCGTTCGATTTTACTTTATTCGAGGACAGACACTGTCCCCGTCGATAGAAATACGACAAATATTTGCCGATACAGCAGTCGAAAATCTTGACGATCTACATACACACGTGGCTTTTAAGGGAAGCATAATTCACGGATCGCTATATTTGAATGGGGGAGGGGCTCCGCCCCTCCCCCAAACCCCCTCCCCCCCCCCCACCCCATCTAACCCCAACCCTAACCCAATCCCCTTCGTAAGAACAGTGAAATTTCCGAACATTCGGGATAGAAATGCTCTCGATCTCGTGTATTCCTACATGTTCCTAGCTCTAAAGCGGAATCGAAAATAGACATCTCGGCAGAAGTTGGGATTCGGTTAAGGTTTGGGTTAGATAGCATACAGTGATCCATCGCGCGTGCTTTGGAAAATTCGACAAAATTCTTAAGAAAGTTGCGCAAAAATTCACCAACGTGCCATTAAATCCGGGCAAAATTCACCGAAATTCAACGCAATTCAACCAACGATTTCTCACGTATAACGCGCGTGCGTAATATAACATACCGCGAACGCATAACGTAAAATACGTTTACTACATTTTTGTTCTGGGTAAATGGCGCTATATCTACGGTTCGTGAAACTTGCCTTCTCATCCAACGACCATACCGCGTTGTAATGCACCAGTTCTCGTCCGATCACTGAAGTTAAGCTTCGCTGGGCGCGGATAGTACTTAGATGGGTGACCGCTTGGGAACTCCGTGTGTTGTTGGTATTTTGCCACTTTTTGTTTTTTTTTCCTCCTATAGATAGATACTTACTATGTATCGATAGAATTTGTACCTAGATATTTTCTACGAAATATTATATTTTAGTTAGATATATCGTTTTCAGTGGTCGTAATTATTTTGTCAGTATTACCGCGTCAACTGTGATGGGAGTGAACGGTGAGCAGCGATTACGATGCCTTCTCGACTGTTCGATCAAACTTCATGTAACGATTGAAACTTGATGTAATTTAAAGATTCTTCGATTCAATATCTTTCAATGGTATTTTCCATTTCGAATGGAACATTGTGCAACTCTTCGATGGAATGTTCGATTTCAAACTGTGAACAGTAAAAGCGTTTATATTATTTCCAAGTCGATACGTTCGCATTTATACGGTGAGATTGGAATTGAAAAATCGTGAAATTTCCTATTCTAAATGTAAAATGTCCGATTCGATTGAAAAATGAGCAAGTTTCGATTGAAAAGTGGAAGAAATTCTGAAGATTGAGTAGAGAAATGGGGAACGTTGGTTTCGAAGACTAGTGGAATTTTCAATGTCCACCTTGGAAATGTCCAATTTAAAAGTTAAATCGGTTAGACTGGCTAATTTGAAAGTCTGCAGGCTAATTTTCGATTGGCAATTTTAAAACATCCAATGTAGCGTGAAAACGTTGAATTGTACAATATTGGACGGTGAATTTACAGTTGGAAATTGAATGGAAAAATGGAGAAGTTTGCAATTGTAAAGGTGAAAAGTTTGAAATTCGAAATTGAGAATAGAAAAGTTTGCGGTGCAAAATTCACAATTCTTTGAAATTGCAAATGAAACGTAAAAAAAGTTGAAATTGTGAATTGTCTTGCATCGAAAAATGGAAGATTTCGTTGAAAAATCGTGCACGTTTCGACGATGAATTTAGCAATTTCGGGAATTAAGGCTTGAGAATGAAATGGCTGTGTTAATTAAATTGTTACGTTTCGTTGAATTTCGCCGGATTCCGTTACATTTCGCTTAATATTTGTCGGCTTTCGACGAATTTGAAAGGAATTTTCAACGGGTCTTGTCGCATTTCGTCGAATTCTGGCGGCTTTTCGTCCAGTTTCGAGGCATTCTACGCAACGTTCTTGCATTTCAGCGGAATATTAATGGGGAATTTTCTCTTATTTTCGCGTAACTTTCTACGGAATTTTGTCGAATCTTCGAGTAAACGACACGCGATGGATCACTATATTTGAATGGGGGAGGGGCTCCGCCCCTCCCCCAAACCCCCTCCCCCGCCCCCACCCCAATCTAACCCAAACCTTAACCGAATCCCAATTTCTACCGGAAGCTCCTTTCTCCGAACACTTGGTTATAATGAAACTGGTAAAAATATAGAATAGCGATAATTATTTCGAATGCGAATGAATCCTCTGGCATTCGTCGAATCTTGAAATTCGCATTCGGTCAAGCTCTCGTATATATTTAGAGGGGCTTTGCCTCCCCCTCTTCCGCTCGCAAAATAGCGATTCGTCACTTATTCTTCCATATTTAGTCGCCCCACAGCTTGTTTCCTTTTCCATTCGATTAAAAAGACGCGCGTTAATCGTCGCGCGTTTGCGAGTGCATTTGGCAAATGGAAAGATTCGTAGCGAAGAAGGCGCAAAGCGGGCTAGCAGACCCCTCTGTAGGCGCGTAGCCTGTACTATACAAGCGTGCAGCGTAGCGTAGCAGCGCCTCGGCTAGAGGTTGCCCGAGCCGCAGCATGCTCCCTCCTACGGCCCACGGCTCGAGGCTCGAGGCTCGAGGCTCGAGGCTCGTGACGTCAGCTAGCCACCGCGAGCGTGCGCCGGCTCAACCTGCACCGGCCAGGCACATACAATGTATAACGACGCGGCGCGTTGTCGCCCCGTTGCTCGCGTTAAAAGTGTAACCAATTTCCTATCGAATATTGAATATTGCAAATTCATTGTACGAATGATCGAATTTGCAATTTTCAATGTACAATTTCGACCTGTAAAATTGTGAAATTGAAAAATCTTGAAAATTAGCCAATATTCCGATTGAAATTTAGTAAATTTGCGGCATAAAAATCTTGCAATTTTCCAATTCTCCAACCTTCGATGCGACATTTTTCGGGAATTTCCATTCGAAAAGTAAAAGAATCTTCCGATTTCGAATGAAATATTCCATTCACAAATGTGCTAAGAATGGTGGAATGAAATGTTCAAATTGGATGTAGAAATGTAGAAATTGACAATATTTTCAATCCGAAAAATTGAAGAATTTCGATTAAAAGCGCTTAAATGTGCAATTTTCCATATATGTATGTAGAAATGTAGCATTTGAAATGTTTCGTTTCGTTTCGTTTCGTTTCGTTTCGCTTCGTTTCGTTGAATGGAATCGCCTGAATTTCGTCCGACGCGGAGTGGAATTTTGCTGATATTTTCCAAAGCATACGCGATGGACCACTATATTTGAATGGGGGAGGGGCTCCGCCCCTCCCCCAAACCCCCTCCCCCGCCCCCACCCTATCTAACCCAAACCTTAACCGAATCCCTTTCGTAAGGATAGTGAAATATTTGAGAGAAGAATCGGCAACGAATTCGCTTAATAGTGAGTTATTCGTTTGGATAATTCAACGATATTCTAATGAAATTCAAGGAAATCCCGAGGAAATGCAGTGTAATGATAAGCGAAGAAAATTCAGCAAAATTCGACGAAATCATTGCTCAAGTTTCAAGCTTGAAAGGCTGAAATTCCTATTCTACATGGATTGAAAATTGGAAACGTCACCGATTGTCCAATGCAATTGTCGACTTTTGCATCGGAAATTGCAAATTATGAGATTCGTCGATGAAATTCTATGTACTTTTGAATCGCAAATTCGTGCATTTTCCAATGGAATTTAGTCTCGTTTAAAAATGGGAAATTTCCCCGTGTGTGAATTGAATTTTACACGTCAAATTTAATGGAGAATTGAATTTTACACGTAAAATTTAATCGAGAATTGAATTTTAAAAGTGAAATTTAATGGAGAATTGAATTTAATAAGTCAAATTTAACGGAGAATTGAATTTTACACGTAAAATTCAATGGAGAATTGAATTTTACAAGTGAAATTTAATGGAGAATTGAATTTAATAAGTCAAATTTAATGCAGAAGTGAATTTTGCACGTAAAATTTAATGGAGAATTGAATTTAATAAGTAAAAATTAATGGAAAATTGAATTTTAAACGTAAAATTTAATGGAGAAATTAAATTTTACACGTAAAATTTAACGGAGAATTGAGTTTTACACGTAAAATTTAATGGAGAATTGAATTTTATAAATTCAAATTAAATGGAGAATTGAATTTTATAATTTATAATTAAATGGAGAATTGAATTTTACAAGTGAAATTTAATGGAGAATTGAATTTTACACGTAAAAATCAATGGAAAATTGAATTTTATACGTCAAATTTAATGGAGAAGTGAATTTTAAACGTAAAATTTAATGGAGAAATTAAATTTTACACGTCAAATTTAATGGAGAATTGAATTTTACACGTAAAATTTAACGGAGAATTGAATTTTACACGTAAAATTTAATGGAGAATTGAATTTTACACGTAAAATTTAATGGAGAATTGAATTTTATAAGTCAAATTTAATGGAGAAATGAATTTTAAACGTAAAATTTAATGGAGAAATTAAATTTTACACGTCAAATATAATGGAGAATTGAATTTTACACGTAAAATTTAATGGAGAATTGAATTTAAGAAGTAAAAATTAATGGAGAATTGAATTTAATAAGTCAAATTTAATGGCGAATTGAATTTTATAATTTATAATTAAATGGAGAATTGAATTTTATAATTTATAATTAAATGGAGAATTGAATTTTATAAATTTAAATTTAATGGAGAATTGAATTTTATAAATTCAAATTAAATGGAGAATTGAATTTTATAAATTATAATTAAATGGAGAATTGAATTTTATAAATTATAATTAAATGGAGAATTGAATTTTATAAATTCAAATTAAATGGAGAATTGAATTTTATAAATTCAAATTAAATGGAGAATTGAATTTTATAATTTATAACTAAATGGAGAATTGAATTTTATAATTTATAATTAAATGGAGAATTGAATTTTATAAATTCAAATTAAATGGAGAATTGAATTTTATAATTTATAATTAAATGGAGAATTGAATTTTATAATTTATAATTAAATGGAGAATTGAATTTTATAAATTCAAATTAAATGGAGAATTGAATTTTATTAATTCAAATTAAATGGAGAATTGAATTTGAAATGTCACTTTTAATTGAGAATTGAAAATTTCCAGATTTCTACGTTAAATTTTCAATTTCAAATTCAATTTTCAATTTCAATTTCAAGTTTCAAATTCAATTTCAAGGTCAAATTCAATTTCAAGGTCAAGTTTCAAATTCAATTGCAAGTTTCAAATTCAATTTCAAGGTCAATTTCAAGTTTCAAATTCAAGTTCCAAATTCAATTTCAAGTTCCAAATTCAAATTCAAGTTCCAAATCAAGTTCCAAATTCAAATTCAAGTTCCAAATCAAGTTCCAAATTCAATTTCAAGTTCCAAATTCAAATTCAAGGTCAAATTCAATTTCAAGGTCAAGTTTCAAATTCAATTTCAAGGTCAAATTCAATTTCAAGGTCAAATTCAAATTCAAGTTTCAAATTCAATTTCAAGTTTCAAATTCAAGTTCCAAATCAAGTTCCAAATTCAAATTCAAGTTCCAAATCAAGTTCCAAATTCAATTTCAAGTTCCAAATTCAAGTTCCAAATTCAAATTCAAGTTTCAAATTCAATTTCAAGTTTCAAATTCAAGTTCCAAATCAAGTTTCAAATTCAATTTCAAGTTTCAAATTCAAATTTCAAATTCAATTTCAAGTTTCAAATTCAAATTTCAAATTCAATTTCAAGTTTCAAATTCAAATTTCAAATTCAATTTCAAGTTTCAAATTCAAATTTCAAATTCAATTTCAAGTTTCAAATTCAAATTTCTAATTCAATTTCAAGTTTCAAATTCAAATTTCAAATCCAATTTCAAGTTTCAAATTCAAATTTCAAATTCAATCTCAAGTTTCAAGTTTCAATTGCATTGCGAAATTTCAAGCGAAATTGCGTTGAATAATCGAAGAATGTAAGCGCGAAAGCGAGAAATTGCATCGGAAGATACGAGAATGTTGAATGCATAAATGAAAATTGAAGAATGTCCAATTAAGATAACGCGAAACCTCCAAATCGATGCGTACGAGTCGGTCGAATCGCGTTGCACCGGCGACGAATTTTGCCGGACGTTGGCTGGATTTAACGCGTAACATTAAGCGGCATCGAAAGTGGAGATCTTGGCAGAAATTGCGATTCGGTTAAGGTTTGGGTTAGATAGGGTGGGGGCGGGGGTGGGGGTTTGGGGGAGGGGCGGAGCCCCTCCCCCATTCGCGTATAGTGATCCACCGCGTGTTGTTTGGAAAATTCGCCAAAATTACCAAGAAAGTTACGTGCCGCGAATTCATAATATAAGACACGTTTCTTACCTTTCCGTTCAACAGGTCCGGTTAGGAAGCCTCAGTTGCCTAAGCAACGACTCTGCACGTTGCGGTATGCAACTTCTCGGGGATATTAAAACCTAAGTTGGTCGAGGCGAGGATTAGCGGTAGGATGGGTGACCACACCACCGTACCGTTTCCTTCGGCGATTCCTCGTCGGCGTGTCCTTCTTTTTGCGGTATTTCCTCCTTTTCTCACTACCCTCCTACGGATAGATGCGCAACACTTATTACCACCTTGTTATAGATATTTTCCATGGAATTATTGCGTTCGTTTAATTATTTCGGTAAACTTCAGTAGTAACGGCAATTTTTATCGATCGAAACGTTCAACGTTCCAACATTTTGCCGGCAAATTGTACACGTTTCGTATTGGTTTATAAATTGAAACTATTGGAAATTTTGAGGTTTACAAATTGAAACGTTTGGCAATTTGGAGGTTTATAAATTGTGGAATGATTGGAAATTTACAGGTTTATAAATTGTGGAATGATTGGAAATTTACAGGTTTATAAATTGAAACTATTGGAAATTTGAAATGATTGTAAATTCGAAGGATTGGAAATATCGAGGTTTAGAAATTGTGAAACGATTGGAAATTTACAGGTTTGTAAATTGAAACGATTGGAAATATGAAGGTTTAGAAATTGTGAAACTATTGGAAAATCAAAGGTTTATAAATGGAAACGATTTTAAATTCGAAGGTTTGGAAACTGAAACTATTGGAAATTTAGAGATTTATAAATTGAAACGATTGGAAATTTGAATGTTTGGAAACTAAAACTATTGGAAATTTAGAGGTGTATAAATTGGAACGATTGGAAATTGAAGCACCTGGAAATATAAACGTTTAAAATTCAGCAGCTTGAAAATTGAAGTTTTGGAATTTCAAGAATTAGGCGCTTCTCATATAATTTCAATGCGACGGGCTTGAAATTCTTAAACGCTTGCAATTTTGAATTCCTTGTAACTTGTACATTGAAAATTTGATGGTTAAAAATTCTTCACTTGATTCGCTGAATTATTCGCATCATTATTTAATAATTCACTTGAAAGTTGAATGCATAAAAGTTCAAGCGCTTTGAATTCGAAGGCTTGGAAATTGAAACGCTTGAAATTCGAATGCGCTGAATTCTGAGGCTCGGACATTGAAGCGCTGCGAATGGAAAAGCGTGGAAATTGAATGAACTTGTAATCCGAAGGCTCGGAAATTGAAGCGCTTGGATTTTGATGATTTGACAATCGATGAAAAATTCGACAAAATTTCGGAGCATTTGAAATTGGAAAGCATTATAAAATTTGATAACGATTCGTTATTATTACATCATATTATTGTTACATTATTTCTACGTTATTATTATTATCATCAATGTTATACGCGCTGGAAATTTATTAGAATCATATTATCGTTCTATTATGATTAATATTTAACCGTGTTGGAACATTTTCTTGCAGGCGAGGCTCGCAAAGGAATAGTAGAAGAATTATGAATTCGCAAGGCTCGATTTACCATTAAATTGGAGGAAACTAAATACAATGTCTCATTGTGAAGAAGAAGCGGCGTCGTCTGGTTTTCACCAATTAAGCATCACAAGTACGTTATTTTAATTCAATATTAATGCAATATTAATCCAATATTAATTCAATATTATTCCAAAAATATTCCAATATTATTGCAATATTTATTCAATATTAAAACAATATTATTCCAATGTTAATTCAATATTATTCCAAAACTATTGCAATATTATTCCAATATTACTTACTAAATTTAATCGATATTATTCCAATATCGTTCTCGAATCTTTCGTTTACAAATTCAACTTTACTCGTCGAATGGAATTTCGCATTTCCTATCGAAACGTCTCGCATTCGTTTGTACGTTGAATCGTAAATTTCACCGTTCGCGACGCGTGGAAACGTTTTCATAGTTACAAATGCACATTCGCCGCGATCGAATCTTTATACATTGCATTGAAAGCTAGCACGCGGAAATCTTGAAGCTGTCGTCGATTTACAATTTACGAACTCACCATTCGACTGGAAAAACCTCGCGAATCCTTTAGCTTTCACTTCGCACTTCTCGTCACTTTGCACTTTTCACTTTTCGATCGTCGATTCGTACGTAAAAATTCAACGCACCGATTTCCCCTTGAATCCATTCGGTGGATTATTACACTACCTCATTCCACCATCGCTACGGTGCGCGTCTGCGTTGCTGGTTGGTCGACTCGTGGATCAGCCGCGCGGCCGTTGTACGCAGCAGCCACGTGTGCAACGTATACTTTCTCGCCGCGCGAGTCACGCGTCTGTCATAGTTCGTCGAACAATGCAACGGAACGCGACTCCGTCCCGTGCGAAGCGTGGACGCCGCGCCGCGACTGCGCAACAGCGTCGCGTCGCGTCGAAGAAATGCTACGCGTTCGTTCGTTCGTTCGTTCGCTCGCTCGCGATACAGTCCATCCGTGCAAGTTTCGACGTGCACGCGGAACCTGTGCGCGTCCGTGCGGGGAAAAACTATTGTAAAGCGTACGAAGAAGCGATCGTGGCGTGCGGTTAATGGAAAGTTGTAGAAAACGAGAAACGTTGCGGCACGCTCCGGCATCGTCGCGAGTATCGTAACGAGATTAAGAATAGCGACGCGCGTGGGATAAAATAGCGCGAGAGGTAATGTTGTGTTATACGCGCGGAAGCGTCTCAGCGCGACGCGACGGCCGCCCGTTTGATGTGCCGCGAAACGACCAGCAGACACGCACGTATGCGTAAGTAAATCCTTTTCCCGTCGACCGGCGCAATTTCGATCGCTCCATTCGATTCTTCCAATTAAGCATTGGAATTTACACGATTTCCAACTTCGAACCTCGAAATCAATGATTCAGTTTTTGATTTTGCTGAATTATTAGCGTTATCGCGTTTCGTCGCGGTTTCCTGCATTTCATTGGATTTTCGTGCTGCTGCAATTTCAGTGGAATTTTTCTCGAATTCAAGCGAAATTCTGCTCGATATCCAATCGCCGATATTCCTAAAATTTCCACTAATCTTGCGGAAGGGATTCGGTTAAGGTTTGGGTTAGATCGGGGTGGGGGCGGGGGAGGGGGTTTCCCCCATTCAAATGTAGTGATGCATATCTTATGCTTTCGTAATTATTCCATATGAAATTTTAAATCTGAAATTTTTGAAAGTCGATATTTGAATTTCGGAATTTGAAATTTTTGTAATTCGACATTTGACATTTACTATATTTGAAACTTGAAATTTGAAATTAGAAATTAGAAATTTTTGAAATTTTTGAAATTTGAAATTTGAAGTTTAGAATTTGAAATTTTTGTAATTTGACGATTGAAATTTAGTATTCTTGAAACTTGAATTTTGAAATTTCAAATTTTTGAAATTAAAAATTTGAATTTTGGAATTTGAAATTTTTGTAATTTGACAGTTGAAATTTAGTATTCTTGAAACTTGAATTTTGAAATTTCAAATTTTTGAAATTAAAAATTTGAATTTTGGAATTTGAAATTTTTGTAATTTGACGATTGAAATTTAATATTCTTGAAACTTGAATTGTGAAATTTCAAATTTTTGAAATTAAAAATTTGAATTTTGGAATTTGAAATTTTTGTAATTTGACGATTGAAATTTAATATTCTTGAAACTTGAATTGTGAAATTTCAAATTTTTGAAATTAAAAATTTGAATTTTGGAATATGAAATTTTTGTAATTTGACAGTTGAAATTTAATATTCTTGAAACTTGAATTTTGAAATTTCAAATTTTTGAAATTTCAAAATTTTGAAATTTCAAATTTGAACGTTGGAATTTGAAATTTCTGAAATTTGACATTCGAAATTTGATATCTTTGAAACTTGAAATTTGACATTTGACATTTGAAATTTGAAATTTGAAATTCTTCAAACATATTTAAAAATCGCTAGTTTTGCGAATATCTCGACAACTGCGAATAATTAACAATTATTGCAAAGGGAAAGAATCGTTCGAAACGTGCTTCTTAACGACATATTTCAATTTCAGTCGAATCCCGATCGAAACGAAGTGGAATCGATGCTGTGCGGCATGCAGGAGACGGACGTGGAGGACTGGCAGCGCAACACCATTTACAGGCATTACACGCGGAACAGCAAGCAAATCTTGTGGTTTTGGCAGGTTCGGCCTACGATTTACCTTAACGTTTTAACGAATGAAGCGTTCGAAACGAGCGAGAAGCGAATAAACGTTTCCTATTCAAGTTCGTCGCGAGGACGGATAACGAGAAGCGCGCTCGCCTTTTGCAATTCGTGACGGGAACTTGTCGAGTGCCCGTCGGAGGATTCGCCGAATTGATGGGTGAATACGAATACCTCTAATAATAATAATAATAATAATAATAATGATGATACGAGAAAGTTTGAAACGTTGGTTGGTTCATTGGCGGAATTTATCGACAGGGAGCAACGGGCCGCAGCGATTCTGCATAGAAAAGGTGGGCAAAGAAACGTGGCTGCCGCGATCTCACACCTGCTTCAACAGATTGGACCTGCCCCCTTACAAGAGCTACGACCAGTTGGTGGAAAAGTTAAACTACGCTATAGAAGAGACGGAAGGCTTCGGGCAGGAATGAATTTTTCGTACATTTCCTTCTTTCTTTTACCGTGGAAACCGTAAAGATTCGGCGTCGAAATCGACGAGAGAAGAAGGAGAAGTCGAGTTGAAATTTGTACGTATCCAATTCTGCCGTGCAAACTCGAACCCTGAACGCGAAAACGTTTGCACGGCGAACGAAGCGACGGAAAGAAATGAGCGGCTAGCGAGAAGAGCAGCATTTTAAAAAGAAGACTGCATCCGTTGGATTCGTGTCACTTTTACCGCGGTGTTATTTTTCACATTCTCGATGACGTTGTTTCCCTTCGTTTCGTGCAAAGGAGAGGAAGCTTAAGAAACGCTTTTAATCTTGAAATTGATACAACGACGCGTCGCGGATATTGCGAAATCGTTATAAATTGGCAATTGCGCGAAGCGACTCTTCCTCTCGGATTGCAGCTGAAAATGGCGGCGAATTTTAAACTTTGAATTCAATCGCGGTCGAATCGGAACGTTTTCGCATCGTTCGTAGGTTTTTATTCGTGATTCTGCTTTCTCACCTTTCGCGGCGACGAAACGGAGATGAAAGCGAGAGAAGGGAAACGGAGCGAAAAGAGAAATGCCACCCGAACTTTGGTCTATATACGTGTACATATACGGGACGAAGGAATGGTCGAATAATCGTAACGCGGCTTTTTCTCGTGCAGTTTCGATTAGGGGCCGATTTATAAATAGAAGCGTAAAGGAGCGACTGTAAAGATTATTATAACGTTAGCGTACGTTGAATAAGGAAGCGCGTCGCGGTGTAAATTTCGATGCTTCGAGTTGGCTGATAAAAACACGGGAAGCTATTTATTCCACGAGAGGGCGTTTTAAATTCGCTCCTCTTTTTCTTCCTTCGGCGATGAAAGCGCGAGAAACGATGTGTATAAAGAAGCGCGGTCTTCTACCGATTGAAAGGGACGAAAAGATGCTGAAGCGTAGCTAATTTATTCGCGAGTTTATTCGGAGAAAGGGAGGAGAGAGCGCGGGAACGTGTAAAAAAGCTGTTTTATTTATGTATTACGCATTCGTTTCTTTCTATTCGATGTACGCGCATGCATACGTATACGTATACGTATACGTATACATGCATATGTATAGTAATGGGGGAAATTTGTAGAAAAATGCGCAGTCCAGTTGTTGTATACATATACATACGCGTATAAATACACAGACACATATATATATATATGTTTTATTTCGTTCTCTAAAGCATAGGTAAAGAGAATGTTTGTTCGAAATGTTGGGAAAAGTTTCCGCCGAACAAGCGAATCCGCGAGTTGTAAACATGTTTAATTGTAAGCTATTCTTATATATACGTATATAATATAATTGCACCAATTTCGTCGCTAATTAATGAATCGATCGATCGATCGATCGATCGATTAATTAATTGGAGACGAAGCGGAAACGTTGTACTATATCGAGGAAGAAAGGGGGAGAATATGGCAAGCGGAATGTCGAGCGTGTGAAATTGTTGGACGATATCCGCGAGAAATGCGCGCGCATCGAGACAAGAGAGGAGCGCGAGAAATAAAGCGAGAAACGCTCTCGAGAAAAGAAACGAAGGCGGAGAAAGGGAGAATACTAGAGGGAGGACTGTACTTGGATTTGTAAATATTGACGATTAAAAGCAGTGTTTATAGGGATAATAGAAGGAGAAAAGGAAAGATGCCAAAATAATACGTGCTCCTTTTGAACGTTGCTTGTATTATTTCTCTCGTACCTGTCCCCGCTTTACTTTCGTTCGTTCGTTCGTTCGTTTCGTTTCATTCCGTTCGATTTTACTTTATTCGAGGACAGACACTGTCCCCGTCGATAGAAATACGACAAATATTTGCCGATACAGCAGTCGAAAATCTTGACGATCTACATACACACGTGGCTTTTAAGGGAAGCATAATTCACGGATCGCTATATTTGAATGGGGGAGGGGCTCCGCCCCTCCCCCCAACCCCCCCCCCCGCCCCCACCCTATCTAACCCCAACCCTAAGCGGATCCCCTTCGGAAGAAACGTGAAATTTCCGAACATTCGGGATAGAAATGCTCTCGATCTCGTGTATTCCTACATGTTCCTAGCTCTAAAGCGGAATCGAAAATAGACATCTCGGCAGAAGTTGGGATTCGGTTAAGGTTTGGGTTAGATAGCATACAGTGATCCATCGCGCGTGCTTTGGAAAATTCGACAAAATTCTTAAGAAAGTTGCGCAAAAATTCACCAACGTGCCATTAAATCCGGGCAAAATTCACCGAAATTCAACGCAATTCAACCAACGATTTCTCACGTATAACGCGCGTGCGTAATATAACATACCGCGAACGCGTAACGTAAAATACGTTTACTACATTTTTGTTCTGGGTAAATGGCGGTATATCTACGGTTCGTGAAACTTGCCTTCTCATCCAACGACCATACCGCGTTGTAATGCACCAGTTCTCGTCCGATCACTGAAGTTAAGCTTCGCTGGGCGCGGATAGTACTTAGATGGGTGACCGCTTGGGAACTCCGTGTGTTGTTGGTATTTTGCCACTTTTTGTTTTTTTTCCTCCTATAGATAGATACTTACTATGTATCGATAGAATTTATACGTAGATATTTTCAACGAAATATTATATTTTAGTTAGATATATCGTTTTCAGTGGTCGTAATTATTTTGTCAGTATTACCGCGTCAACTGTGATGGGAGTGAACGGTGAGCAGCGATTACGATGCCTTCTCGACTGTTCGATCAAACTTCATGTAACGATTGAAACTTGATGTAATTTAAAGATTCTTCGATTCAATATCTTTCAATGGTATTTTCCATTTCGAATGGAACATTGTGCAACTCTTCGATGGAATGTTCGATTTCAAACTGTGAACAGTAAAAGCGTTTATATTATTTCCAAGTCGATACGTTCGCATTTATACGGTGAGATTGGAATTGAAAAATCGTGAAATTTCCTATTCTAAATGTAAAATGTCCGATTCGATTGAAAAATGAGCAAGTTTCGATTGAAAAGTGGAAGAAATTCTGAAGATCGAGTAGAGAAATGGGGAACGTTGGTTTCGAAGACTAGTGGAATTTTCAATGTCCACCTTGGAAATGTCCAATTTAAAAGTTAAATCGGTTAGACTGGCTAATTTGAAAGTCTGCAGGCTAATTTTCGATTGGCAATTTTAAAACATCCAATGTAGCGTGAAAACGTTGAAACGTACAATATTGGACGGTGAATTTACAGTTGGAAATTGAATTGAAAAATGAACAAGTTTGCAATTGTAAAGGTGAAAAGTTTGAAATTCGAAATTGAGAATAGAAAAGTTTGCGGTGCAAAATTCACAATTCCCTTCGAAGATTCAAGCTGACTTTGAAATTGCAAATGAAACGTGAAAAATGTTGAAATTGTGAATTGTCTTGCATCGAAAAATGGAAGATTTCGTTGAAAAATCGTGCACGTTTCGACGATGAATTTAGCAATTTCGGGAATTAAGGCTTGAGAATGAAATGGCTGTGTTAATTAAATTGTTACGTTTCGTTGAATTTCGCCGGATTCCGTTACATTTCGCTTAATATTTGTCGGCTTTCGACGAATTTGAAGGGGATTTTCAACGGGTCTTGTCGCATTTCGTCGAATTCTGGCGGCTTTTCGTCCAGTTTCGAGGCATTCTACGCAACGTTCTTGCATTTCAGCGGAATATTAATGGGGAATTTTCTCTTATTTTCGCGTAACTTTCTACGGAATTTTGTCGAATCTTCGAGTAAACGACACGCGATGGATCACTATATTTGAATGGGGGAGGGGCTCCGCCCCTCCCCCAAACCCCCTCCCCCGCCCCCACCCCAATCTAACCCAAACCTTAACCGAATCCCAATTTCTACCGGAAGCTCCTTTCTCCGAACACTTGGTTATAATGAAACTGGTAAAAATATAAAATAGCGATAATTATTTCGAATGCGAATGAATCCTCTGGCATTCGTCGAATCTTGAAATTCGCATTCGGTCAAGCTCTCGTATATATTTAGAGGGGCTTTGCCTCCCCCTCTTCCGCTCGCAAAATAGCGATTCGTCACTTATTCTTCCATATTTAGTCGCCCCACAGCTTGTTTCCTTTTCCATTCGATTAAAAAGACGCGCGTTAATCGTCGCGCGTTTGCGAGTGCATTTGGCAAATGGAAAGATTCGTAGCGAAGAAGGCGCAAAGCGGGCTAGCAGACCCCTCTGTAGGCGCGTAGCCTGTACTATACAAGCGTGCAGCGTAGCGTAGCAGCGCCTCGGCTAGAGGTTGCCCGAGCCGCAGCATGCTCCCTCCTACGGCCCACGGCTCGAGGCTCGAGGCTCGTGACGTCAGCTAGCCACCGCGAGCGTGCGCCGGCTCAACCTGCACCGGCCAGGCACATACAATGTATAACGACGCGGCGCGTTGTCGCCCCGTTGCTCGCGTTAAAAGTGTAACCAATTTCCTATCGAATATTGAATATTGCAAATTCATTGTACGAATGATCGAATTTGCAATTTTCAATGTACAATTTCGACCTGTAAAATTGTGAAATTGAAAAATCTTGAAAATTAGCCAATATTCCGATTGAAATTTAGTAAATTTGCGGCATAAAAATCTTGCAATTTTCCAATTCTCCAACCTTCGATGCGACATTTTTCGGGAATTTCCATTCGAAAAGTAAAAGAATCTTCCGATTTCGAATGAAATATTCCATTTACAAATGTGCTAAGAATGGTGGAATGAAATGTTCAAATTGGATGTAGAAATGTAGAAATTGACAATATTTTCAATCCGAAAAATTGAAGAATTTCGTTTAAAAGCGCTTAAATGTGCAATTTTCCATATATGTATGTAGAAATGTAGCATTTGAAATGTTTCGTTTCGTTTCGTTTCGTTTCGTTTCGTTGAATGGAATCGCCTGAATTTCGTCCGACGCGGAATGGAATTTTGCTGATATTTTCCAAAGCATACGCGATGGACCACTATATTTGAATGGGGGAGGGGCTCCGCCCCTCCCCCAAACCCCCTCCCCCGCCCCCACCCTATCTAACCCAAACCTTAACCGAATCCCTTTCGTAAGGATAGTGAAATATTTGAGAGAAGAATCGGCAACGAATTCGCTTAATAGTGAGTTATTCGTTTGGATAATTCAACGATATTCTAATGAAATTCAAGGAAATCCCGAGGAAATGCAGTGTAATGATAAGCGAAGAAAATTCAGCAAAATTCGACGAAATCATTGCTCAAGTTTCAAGCTTGAAAGGCTGAAATTCCTATTCTACATGGATTGAAAATTGGAAACGTCACCGATTGTCCAATGCAATTGTCGACTTTTGCATCGGAAATTGCAAATTATGAGATTCGTCGATGAAATTCTATGTACTTTTGAATCGCAAATTCGTGCATTTTCCAATGGAATTTAATCTCGTTTAAAAATGGGAAATTTCCCCGTGTGTGAACTGAATTTTATACGTCAAATTTAATGGAGAATTGAATTTTACACGTAAAATTTAATGGAAAATTGAATTTTAAACGTAAAATTTAATGGAGAAATTAAATTTTACACGTAAAATTTAACGGAGAATTGAATTTTACACGTAAAATTTAACGGAGAATTGAATTTTACACGTAAAATTCAATGGAAAATTGAATTTTATAAGTCAAATTTAACGTAGAAGTGAATTTTGCACGTAAAATTTAATGGAGAATTGAATTTAATAAGTCAAATTTAATGGAAAATTGAATTTTACACGTAAAATTTAATGGAGAATTGAATTTAATAAGTAAAAATTAATGGAAAATTGAATTTTAAACGTAAAATTTAATGGAGAATTGAATTTAATAAGTAAAAATTAATGGAAAATTGAATTTTAAACGTAAAATTTAATGGAGAATTGAATTTCACACGTAAAATTCAATGGAAAATTGAATTTTATAAGTGAAATTTACTGGAGAATTGAATTTTACAAGTGAAATTTAATGGAGAATTGAATTTTACAAGTGAAATTTAATGGAGAATTGAATTTAATAAGTCAAATTTAATGGAGAATTGAATTTTACGCGTAAAATTTAATGGAGAATTGAATTTAATAAATTCAAATTAAATGGAGAATTGAATTTAAGAAGTAAAAATTAATGGAGAATTGAATTTTATAAATTCAAATTAAATGGAGAATTGAATTTTATAAATTCAAATTAAATGGAGAATTAAATTTTATAAATTTAAATTTAATGGAGAATTGAATTTTATAAATTCAAATTAAATGGAGAATTGAATTTTATAAATTCAAATTTAATGGAGAACTAAATTTTATAATTTATAATTAAATGGAGAATTGAATTTTATAAATTCAAATGTAATGGAGAACTAAATTTTATAATTTATAATTAAATGGAGAATTGAATTTTATAATTTATAATTAAATGGAGAATTGAATTTTATAATTTATAATTAAATGGAGAATTGAATTTTATAAATTTAAATTTAATGGAGAATTGAATTTTATAAATTCAAATTAAATGGAGAATTGAATTTTATTATTTATAATTTAATGGAGAATTGAATTTTACACGTACAATTTAATGGAAAATTGAATTGTATAAGTGAAATTTACTGGAGAATTGAATTTTACAAGTGAAATTTAATGGAGAATTAAATTTTATAATTTATAATTAAATGGAGAATTGAATTTTATTAATTCAAATTAAATGGAGAATTGAATTTTATAAATTTAAATTTAATGGAGAATTGAATTTTATAAATTCAAATTAAATGGAGAATTGAATTTTATAATTTATAATTAAATGGAGAATTGAATTTTATAAATTCAAATTAAATGGAGAATTGAATTTTATTATTTATAATTTAATGGAGAATTGAATTTTACACGTACAATTTAATGGAAAATTGAATTGTATAAGTGAAATTTACTGGAGAATTGAATTTTACAAGTGAAATTTAATGGAGAATTGAATTTTACAAGTGAAATTTAATGGAGAATTAAATTTTATAATTTATAATTAAATGGAGAATTGAATTTTATAAATTTAAATTTAATGGAGAATTGAATTTTATAAATTCAAATTAAATGGAGAATTGAATTTTATAATTTATAATTAAATGGAGAATTGAATTTCATAAATTCAAATTAAATGGAGAATTGAATTTTATAAATTCAAATTAAATGGAGAATTGAATTTGAAATGTCACTTTTAATTGAGAATTGAAAATTTCCAGATTTCTACGTTAAATTTTCAATTTCAATTTCAAGTTTCAAATTCAATTTCAAGGTCAAATTCAATTTCAAGGTCAAGTTTCAAATTCAATTTCAAGTTTCAAATTCAATTTCAAGGTCAAATTCAAATTCAATTTCAAGTTTCAAATTCAATTTCAAGTTTCAAATTCAAGTTCCAAATTCAAATTCAAGTTCCAATTCAAGTTCCAAATTCAAATTCAAGTTTCAAATTCAATTTCAAGTTTCAAATTCAAATTTCAAATTCAATTTCAAGTTTCAAATTCAAGTTTCAAATTCAATTTCAAGTTTCAAATTCAAGTTTCAAATTCAATTTCAAGTTTCAAATTCAAGTTTCAAATTCAATTTCAAGTTTCAAATTCAAGTTTCAAATTCAATTTCAAGTTTCAAATTCAAATTTCAAATCCAATTTCAAGTTTCAAGTTTCAATTGCATTGCGAAATTTCAAGCGAAATTGCGTTGAATAATCGAAGAATGTAAGCGCGAAAGCGAGAAATTGCATCGGAAGATACGAGAATGTTGAATGCATAAATGAAAATTGAAGAATGTCCAATTAAGATAACGCGAAACCTCCAAATCGATGCGTACGAGTCGGTCGAATCGCGTTGCACCGGCGACGAATTTTGCCGGACGTTGGCCGGATTTAACGCGTAACATTAAGCGGCATCGAAAGTAGAGATCTCGGCAGAAAGTGGGATTCGGTTAAGGTTTGGGTTAGATAGGGTGGGGGCGGGGGTGGGGGTTTGGGGGAGGGGCGGAGCCCCTCCCCCATTCAAATATAGTGATCCACCGCGTGTTGTTTGGAAAATTCGCCAAAATTCCCAAGAAAGTTACGTGCCGCGAATTCGTAATATAAGACACGTTTCTTACCTTTCCGTTCAACAGGTCCGGTTAGGAAGCCTCAGTTGCCTAAGCAACGACTCTGCACGTTGCGGTATGCAACTTCTCGGGGATATTAAAACCTAAGTTGGTCGAGGCGAGGATTAGCGGTAGGATGGGTGACCACACCACCGTACCGTTTCCTTCGGCGATTCCTCGTCGGCGTGTCCTTCTTTTTGCGGTATTTCCTCCTTTTCTCACTACCCTCCTACGGATAGATGCGCAACACTTATTTATTACCACCTTGTTATAGATATTTTCCATGGAATTATTGCGTTCGTTTAATTATTTCGGTAAACTTCAGTAGTAACGGCAATTTTTATCGATCGAAACGTTCAACGTTCCAACATTTTGCCGGCAAATTGTACACGTTTCGTATTGGTTTATAAATTGAAACTATTGGAAATTTTGAGGTTTACAAATTGAAACGTTTGGCAATTTGGAGGTTTATAAATTGTGGATTGATTGGAAATTTACAGGTTTATAAATTGTGGAATGATTGGAAATGTACAGGTTTATAAATTGAAACTATTGGAAATTTGAAATGATTGTAAATTCGAAGGATTGGAAATATCGAGGTTTAGAAATTGTGAAACTATTGGAAATTTAAAGGTTTATAAATTGAAACGATTGGAAATTGAAGCACCTGGAAATATAAACGTTTAAAATTCAGCAGCTTGAAAATTGAAGTTTTGGAATTTCAAGAATTAGGCGCTTCTCATATAATTTCAATGCGACGGGCTTGAAATTCTTAAACGCTTGCAATTTTGAATTCTTTGTAACTTGTACATTGAAAATTTGATGGTTAAAAATTCTTCACTTGATTCGCTGAATTATTCGCATCATTATTTAATAATTCACTTGAAAGTTGAATGCATAAAAGTTCAAGCGCTTTGAATTCGAAGGCTCGGAAATTGAAGCGCTTGGATTTTGACGATTTGACGATTGATTAAAAATTCGACATATTCGAAGCATTTAAAATTGGAAAGCATTATAAAATTTTATAACGATTCGTTACTATTACATTATATTATTGTTACATTATTCGTACGTTATTATTATTATCATCAATGTTATACGCGCTGGAAATTTATTAGAATCATATTATCGTTCTATTATGATTAATATTTAACCGTGTTGGAACATTTTCTTGCAGGCGAGGCTCGCAAAGAAATAGTAGAAGAATTATGAATTCGCAAGGCTCGATTTACCATTAAATTGGAGGAAACTAAATACAATGTCTCATTGTGAAGAAGAAGCGGCGTCGTCTGGTTTTCACCAATTAAGCATCACAAGTACGTTATTTTAATCCAATATTAATTCAATATTATTCCAAAATTATTCTAATATTATTCCAATATTTATTCAATATTAAAACAATATTATTCCAATGTTAATTCAATATTATTCCAAAATTATTCCAATATTATTGCAATATTTATTCAATATTAAAACAATATTATTCCAATGTTAATTCAATATTATTCCAAAACTATTGCAATATTATTCCAATATTACTTACTAAATTTAATCGATATTATTCCAATATCGTTCTCGAATCTTTCGTTTACAAATTCAACTTTACTCGTCGAATGGAATTTCGCATTTCCTATCGAAACGTCTCGCATTCGTTTGTACGTTGAATCGTAAATTTCACCGTTCGCGACGCGTGGAAACGTTTTCATAGTTACAAATGCACATTCGCCGCGATCGAATCTTTATACATTGCATTGAAAGCTAGCACGCGGAAATCTTGAAGCTGTCGTAGATTTACAATTTACGAACTCACCATTCGACTGGGAAAACCTCGCGAATCCTTTAGCTTTCACTTCGCACTTCTCGTCACCTTGCACTTTTCACTTTTCGATCGTCGATTCGTACGTTAAAATTCAACGCACCGATTTCCCCTTGAATCCATTCGGTGGATTATTACACTACCTCATTCCACCATCGCTACGGTGCGCGTCTGCGTTGCTGGTTGGCCGACCGTGGATCAGCCGCGCGGCCGTTGTACGCAGCAGCCACGTGTGCAACGTATACTTTCTCGCCGCGCGAGTCACGCGTCTGTCATAGTTCGTCGAACAATGCAACGGAACGCGACTCCGTCCCGTGCGAAGCGTGGACGCCGCGCCGCGACTGCGCAACAGCGTCGCGTCGCGTCGAAGAAATGCTACGCGTTCGTTCGTTCGTTCGTTCGTTCGTTCGCTCGCTCGCGATACAGTCCATCCGTGCAAGTTTCGACGTGCACGCGGAACCTGTGCGCGTCCGTGCGGGGAAAAACTATTGTAAAGCGTACGAAGAAGCGATCGTGGTGTGCGGTTAATGGAAAGTTGTAGAAAACGAGAAACGTTGCGGCACGCTCCGGCATCGTCGCGAGTATCGTAACGAGATTAAGAATAGCGACGCGCGTGGGATAAAATAGCGCGAGAGGTAATGTTGTGTTATACGCGCGGAAGCGTCTCAGCGCGACGCGACGGCCAGCAGACACGTATGCGTAAGTAAATCCTTTTCCCGTCGACCGGCGCAATTTCGATCGCTCCATTCGATTCTTCCGATTAAGCATTGGAATTTACACGATTTCCAACTTCGAACCTCGAAATCAATGATTCAGCTTTTGATTTTGCTGAATTATTAGCGTTATCGCGTTTCGTCGCGGTTTCCTGCATTTCATTGGATTTTCGTGCTGCTGCAATTTCAGTGGAATTTTTCTCGAATTCAAGCGAAATTCTGCTCGATATCCAATCGCCGATATTCCTAAAATTTCCACTAATCTTGCGGAAGGGATTCGGTTAAGGTTTGGGTTAGATCGGGGTGGGGGCGGGGGAGGGGGTTTCCCCCATTCAAATGTAGTGATGCATATCTTATGCTTTCGTAATTATTCCATATGAAATTTTAAATCTGAAATTTTTGAAAGTCGATATTTGAATTTCGGAATTTGAAATTTTTGTAATTCGACATTTGACATTTACTATATTTGAAACTTGAAATTTGAAATTAGAAATTAGAAATTTTTGAAATTTTTGAAATATGAAATTTGAAGTTTAGAATTTGAAATTTTTGTAATTTGACGATTGAAATTTAATATTCCTGAAACTTGAATTTTGAAATTTCAAATTTTTGAAATTAGAAATTTGAACGTTGGAATTTGAAATTATTGTAATTTGACATTTGAAATTTAGTATTCTTGAAACTTGAATTTTGAAATTTCAAATTTTTGAAATTAGAAATTTGAATTTTGGAATTTGAAATTTTTGTAATTTGACATTTGAAATTTAGTATTCTTGAACCTTGAATTGTGAAATTTCAAATCTTTGAAATTAAAAATTTGAATTTTGGAATTTGAAATTTTTGTAATTTGACATTTGAAATTTAGTATTCTTGAACCTTGAATTGTGAAATTTCAAATTTTTGAAATTAGAAATTTGAATTTTGGAATTTGAAATTTTTGTAATTTGACATTTGAAATTTAGTATTCTTGAACCTTGAATTGTGAAATTTCAAATTTTTGAAATTTCAAATTTGAACGTTGGAATTTGAAATTTCTGAAATTTGACATTCGAAATTTGATATCTTTGAAACTTGAAATTTGACATTTGACATTAGAAATTTGAAATTTGAAATTCTTCAAACATATTTAAAAATCGCTAGTTTTGCGAATATCTCGACAACTGCGAATAATTAACAATCATTGCAAAGGGAAAGAATCGTTCGAAACGTGCTTCTTAACGACATATTTCAATTTCAGTCGAATCCCGATCGAAACGAAGTGGAATCGATGCTGTGCGGCATGCAGGAGACGGACGTGGAGGACTGGCAGCGCAACACCATTTACAGGCATTACACGCGGAACAGCAAGCAAATCTTGTGGTTTTGGCAGGTTCGGCCTACGATTTACCTTAACGTTGTAACGAATGAAGCGTTCGAAACGAGCGAGAAGCGAATAAACGTTTCCTATTCAAGTTCGTCGCGAGGACGGATAACGAGAAGCGCGCTCGCCTTTTGCAATTCGTGACGGGAACTTGTCGAGTGCCGGTCGGAGGATTCGCCGAATTGATGGGTGAATACGAATACCTCTAATAATAATAATAATAATAATAATAATGATACGAGAAAGTTTGAAACGTTGGTTGGTTCATTGGTGGA
This sequence comes from Eucera pruinosa, assembly GCA_028830335.1. NCBI lineage: Eukaryota > Metazoa > Arthropoda > Insecta > Hymenoptera > Apidae > Eucera > Eucera pruinosa. The sequence continues at coordinate 26,692 of JAMYCR010000066.1, read as the reverse complement.
ATTTATCGACAGGGAGCAACGGGCCGCAGCGATTCTGCATAGAAAAGGTGGGCAAAGAAACGTGGCTGCCGCGATCTCACACCTGCTTCAACAGATTGGACCTGCCCCCTTACAAGAGCTACGACCAGTTGGTGGAAAAGTTAAACTACGCTATAGAAGAGACGGAAGGCTTCGGGCAGGAATGAATTTTTCGTACATTTCCTTCTTTCTTTTACCGTGGAAACCGTAAAGATTCGGCGTCGAAATCGACGAGAGAAGAAGGAGAAGTCGAGTTGAAATTTGTACGTATCCAATTCTGCCGTGCAAACTCGAACCCTGAACGCGAAAACGTTTGCACGGCGAACGCGAAGCGACGGAAAGAAATGAGCGGCTAGCGAGAAGAGCAGCATTTTAAAAAGAAGACTGCATCCGTTGGATTCGTATCACTTTTACCGCGGTGTTATTTTTCACATTCTCGATGACGTTGTTTCCCTTCGTTTCGTGCAAAGGAGAGGAAGCTTAAGAAACGCTTTTAATCTTGAAATTGATACAACGACGCGTCGCGGATATTGCGAAATCGTTATAAATTGGCAATTGCGCGAAGCGACTCTTCCTCTCGGATTGCAGCTGAAAATGGCGGCGAATTTTAAACTTTGAATTCAATCGCGGTCGAATCGGAACGTTTTCGCATCGTTCGTAGGTTTTTATTCGTGATTCTGCTTTCTCACCTTTCGCGGCGACGAAACGGAGATGAAAGCGAGAGAAGGGAAACGGAGCGAAAAGAGAAATGCCACCCGAACTTTGGTCTATATACGTGTACATATACGGGACGAAGGAATGGTCGAATAATCGTAACGCGGCTTTTTCTCGTGCAGTTTCGATTAGGGGCCGATTTATAAATAGAAGCGTAAAGGAGCGACTGTAAAGATTATTATAACGTTAGCGTACGTTGAATAAGGAAGCGCGTCGCGGTGTAAATTTCGATGCTTCGAGTTGGCTGATAAAAACACGGGAAGCTATTTATTCCACGAGAGGGCGTTTTAAATTCGCTCCTCTTTTTCTTCCTTCGGCGATGAAAGCGCGAGAAACGATGTGTATAAAGAAGCGCGGTCTTCTACCGATTGAAAGCGACGAAAAGATGCTGAAGCGTAGCTAATTTATTCGCGAGTTTATTCGGAGAAAGGGAGGAGAGAGCGCGGGAACGTGTAAAAAAGCTGTTTTATTTATGTATTACGCATTCGTTTCTTTCTATTCGATGTACGCGCATGCATACGTATACGTATACGTATACGTATGCATGCATATGTATAGTAATGGGGGAAATTTGTAGAAAAATGCGCAGTCCAGTTGTTGTATACATATACATACGCGTATAAATACACAGACACATATATATATATGTTTTATTTCGTTCTCTAAAGCATAGGTAAAGAGAATGTTTGTTCGAAATGTTGGGAAAAGTTTCCGCCGAACAAGCGAATCCGCGAGTTGTAAACATGTTTAATTGTAAGCTATTCTTATATATACGTATATAATATAATTGCACCAATTTCGTCGCTAATTAATGAATCGATCGATCGATCGATCGATTAATTAATTGGAGACGAAGCGGAAACGTTGTACTATATCGAGGAAGAAAGGGGGAGAATATGGCAAGCGGAATGTCGAGCGTGTGAAATTGTTGGACGATATCCGCGAGAAATGCGCGCGCATCGAGACAAGAGAGGAGCGCGAGAAATAAAGCGAGAAACGCTCTCGAGAAAAGAAACGAAGGCGGAGAAAGGGAGAATACTAGAGGGAGGACTGTACTTGGATTTGTAAATATTGACGATTAAAAGCAGCGTTTATAGGGATAATAGAAGGAGAAAAGGAAAGATGCCAAAATAATACGTGCTCCTTTTGAACGTTGCTTGTATTATTTCTCTCGTACCTGTCCCCGCTTTACTTTCGTTCGTTCGTTCGTTCGTTTCGTTTCATTCCGTTCGATTTTACTTTATTCGAGGACAGACACTGTCCCCGTCGATAGAAATACGACAAATATTTGCCGATACAGCAGTCGAAAATCTTGACGATCTACATACACACGTGGCTTTTAAGGGAAGCATAATTCATGGATCGCTATACGCGAATGGGGGAGGGGCTCCGCCCCTCCCCCAAACCCCCTCCCCCGCCCCCACCCTATCTAACCCAAACCTTAACCGAATCCCTTTCGTAAGAACAGTGAAATTTCCGAACATTCGGGATAGAAATGCTCTCGATCTCGTGTATTCCTACATGTTCCTAGCTCTAAAGCGGAATCGAAAATAGACATCTCGGCAGAAGTTGGGATTCGGTTAAGGTTTGGGTTAGATAGCATATAGTGATCCATCGCGCGTGCTTTGGAAAATTCGACAAAATTCTTAAGAAAGTTGCGCAAAAATTCACCAACGTGCCATTAAATCCGGGCAAAATTCACCGAAATTCAACGCAATTCAACCAACGATTTCTCACGTATAACGCGCGTGCGTAATATAACATACCGCGAACGCGTAACGTAAAATACGTTTACTACATTTTTGTTCTGGGTAAATGGCGGTATATCTACGGTTCGTGAAACTTGCCTTCTCATCCAACGACCATACCGCGTTGTAATGCACCAGTTCTCGTCCGATCACTGAAGTTAAGCTTCGCTGGGCGCGGATAGTACTTAGATGGGTGACCGCTTGGGAACTCCGTGTGTTGTTGGTATTTTGCCACTTTTTGTTTTTTTTCCTCCTATAGATAGATACTTACTATGTATCGATAGAATTTATACCTAGATATTTTCAACGAAATATTATATTTTAGTTAGATATATCGTTTTCAGTGGTCGTAATTATTTTGTCAGTATTACCGCGTCAACTGTGATGGGAGTGAACGGTGAGCAGCGATTACGATGCCTTCTCGACTGTTCGATCAAACTTCATGTAACGATTGAAACTTGATGTAATTTAAAGATTCTTCGATTCAATATTTTTCAATGGTATTTTCCATTTCGAATGGAACATTGTGCAACTCTTCGATGGAATGTTCGATTTCAAACTGTGAACAGTAAAAGAGTTTATATTATTTCCAAGTCGATACGTTCGCATTTATACGGTGAGATTGGAATTGAAAAATCGTGAAATTTCCTATTCTAAATGTAAAATGTTCGATTCGATTGAAAAATGAGCAAGTTTCGATTGAAAAGTGGAAGAAATTCTGAAGATCGAGTAGAGAAATGGGGAACGTTGGTTTCGAAGACTAGTGGAATTTTCAATGTCCACCTTGGAAATGTCCAATTTAAAAGTTAAATCGGTTAGACTGGCTAATTTGAAAGTCTGCAGGCTAATTTTCGATTGGCAATTTTAAAACATCCAATGTAGCGTGAAAACGTTGAAACGTACAATATTGGACGGTGAATTTACAGTTGGAAATTGAATTGAAAAATGAACAAGTTTGCAATTGTAAAGGTGAAAAGTTTGAAATTCGAAATTGAGAATAGAAAAGTTTGCGGTGCAAAATTCACAATTCCCTTCGAAGATTCAAGCTGACTTTGAAATTGCAAATGAAACGTGAAAAATGTTGAAATTGTGAATTGTCTTGCATCGAAAAATGGAAGATTTCGTTGAAAAATCGTGCACGTTTCGACGATGAATTTAGCAATTTCGGGAATTAAGGCTTGAGAATGAAATGGCTGTGTTAATTAAATTGTTACGTTTCGTTGAATTTCGCCGGATTCCGTTACATTTCGCTTAATATTTGTCGGCTTTCGACGAATTTGAAGGGGATTTTCAACGGGTCTTGTCGCATTTCGTCGAATTCTGGCGGCTTTTCGTCCAGTTTCGAGGCATTCTACGCAACGTTCTTGCATTTCAGCGGAATATTAATGGGGAATTTTCTCTTATTTTCGCGTAACTTTCTACGGAATTTTGTCGAATCTTCGAGTAAACGACACGCGATGGATCACTATATTTGAATGGGGGAGGGGCTCCGCCCCTCCCCCAAACCCCCTCCCCCGCCCCCACCCCAATCTAACCCAAACCTTAACCGAATCCCAATTTCTACCGGAAGCTCCTTTCTCCGAACACTTGGTTATAATGAAACTGGTAAAAATATAAAATAGCGATAATTATTTCGAATGCGAATGAATCCTCTGGCATTCGTCGAATCTTGAAATTCGCATTCGGTCAAGCTCTCGTATATATTTAGAGGGGCTTTGCCTCCCCCTCTTCCGCTCGCAAAATAGCGATTCGTCACTTATTCTTCCATATTTAGTCGCCCCACAGCTTGTTTCCTTTTCCATTCGATTAAAAAGACGCGCGTTAATCGTCGCGCGTTTGCGAGTGCATTTGGCAAATGGAAAGATTCGTAGCGAAGAAGGCGCAAAGCGGGCTAGCAGACCCCTCTGTAGGCGCGTAGCCTGTACTATACAAGCGTGCAGCGTAGCGTAGCAGCGCCTCGGCTAGAGGTTGCCCGAGCCGCAGCATGCTCCCTCCTACGGCCCACGGCTCGAGGCTCGAGGCTCGTGACGTCAGCTAGCCACCGCGAGCGTGCGCCGGCTCAACCTGCACCGGCCAGGCACATACAATGTATAACGACGCGGCGCGTTGTCGCCCCGTTGCTCGCGTTAAAAGTGTAACCAATTTCCTATCGAATATTGAATATTGCAAATTCATTGTACGAATGATCGAATTTGCAATTTTCAATGTACAATTTCGACCTGTAAAATTGTGAAATTGAAAAATCTTGAAAATTAGCCAATATTCCGATTGAAATTTAGTAAATTTGCGGCATAAAAATCTTGCAATTTTCCAATTCTCCAACCTTCGATGCGACATTTTTCGGGAATTTCCATTCGAAAAGTAAAAGAATCTTCCGATTTCGAATGAAATATTCCATTTACAAATGTGCTAAGAATGGTGGAATGAAATGTTCAAATTGGATGTAGAAATGTAGAAATTGACAATATTTTCAATCCGAAAAATTGAAGAATTTCGTTTAAAAGCGCTTAAATGTGCAATTTTCCATATATGTATGTAGAAATGTAGCATTTGAAATGTTTCGTTTCGTTTCGTTTCGTTTCGTTTCGTTGAATGGAATCGCCTGAATTTCGTCCGACGCGGAATGGAATTTTGCTGATATTTTCCAAAGCATACGCGATGGACCACTATATTTGAATGGGGGAGGGGCTCCGCCCCTCCCCCAAACCCCCGCCCCCGCCCCCACCCTATCTAACCCAAACCTTAACCGAATCCCTTTCGTAAGGATAGTGAAATATTTGAGAGAAGAATCGGCAACGAATTCGCTTAATAGTGAGTTATTCGTTTGGATAATTCAACGATATTCTAATGAAATTCAAGGAAATCCCGAGGAAATGCAGTGTAATGATAAGCGAAGAAAATTCAGCAAAATTCGACGAAATCATTGCTCAAGTTTCAAGCTTGAAAGGCTGAAATTCCTATTCTACATGGATTGAAAATTGGAAACGTCACCGATTGTCCAATGCAATTGTCGACTTTTGCATCGGAAATTGCAAATTATGAGATTCGTCGATGAAATTCTATGTACTTTTGAATCGCAAATTCGTGCATTTTCCAATGGAATTTAATCTCGTTTAAAAATGGGAAATTTCCCCGTGTGTGAACTGAATTTTATACGTCAAATTTAATGGAGAATTGAATTTTACACGTAAAATTTAATGGAAAATTGAATTTTAAACGTAAAATTTAATGGAGAAATTAAATTTTACACGTAAAATTTAACGGAGAATTGAATTTTACACGTAAAATTTAACGGAGAATTGAATTTTACACGTAAAATTCAATGGAAAATTGAATTTTATAAGTCAAATTTAACGTAGAAGTGAATTTTGCACGTAAAATTTAATGGAGAATTGAATTTAATAAGTCAAATTTAATGGAAAATTGAATTTTACACGTAAAATTTAATGGAGAATTGAATTTAATAAGTAAAAATTAATGGAAAATTGAATTTTAAACGTAAAATTTAATGGAGAATTGAATTTAATAAGTAAAAATTAATGGAAAATTGAATTTTAAACGTAAAATTTAATGGAGAATTGAATTTCACACGTAAAATTCAATGGAAAATTGAATTTTATAAGTGAAATTTACTGGAGAATTGAATTTTACAAGTGAAATTTAATGGAGAATTGAATTTTACAAGTGAAATTTAATGGAGAATTGAATTTAATAAGTCAAATTTAATGGAGAATTGAATTTTACGCGTAAAATTTAATGGAGAATTGAATTTAATAAATTCAAATTAAATGGAGAATTGAATTTAAGAAGTAAAAATTAATGGAGAATTGAATTTTATAAATTCAAATTAAATGGAGAATTGAATTTTATAAATTCAAATTAAATGGAGAATTAAATTTTATAAATTTAAATTTAATGGAGAATTGAATTTTATAAATTCAAATTAAATGGAGAATTGAATTTTATAAATTCAAATTTAATGGAGAACTAAATTTTATAATTTATAATTAAATGGAGAATTGAATTTTATAAATTCAAATGTAATGGAGAACTAAATTTTATAATTTATAATTAAATGGAGAATTGAATTTTATAATTTATAATTAAATGGAGAATTGAATTTTATAATTTATAATTAAATGGAGAATTGAATTTTATAAATTTAAATTTAATGGAGAATTGAATTTTATAAATTCAAATTAAATGGAGAATTGAATTTTATTATTTATAATTTAATGGAGAATTGAATTTTACACGTACAATTTAATGGAAAATTGAATTGTATAAGTGAAATTTACTGGAGAATTGAATTTTACAAGTGAAATTTAATGGAGAATTAAATTTTATAATTTATAATTAAATGGAGAATTGAATTTTATTAATTCAAATTAAATGGAGAATTGAATTTTATAAATTTAAATTTAATGGAGAATTGAATTTTATAAATTCAAATTAAATGGAGAATTGAATTTTATAATTTATAATTAAATGGAGAATTGAATTTTATAAATTCAAATTAAATGGAGAATTGAATTTTATTATTTATAATTTAATGGAGAATTGAATTTTACACGTACAATTTAATGGAAAATTGAATTGTATAAGTGAAATTTACTGGAGAATTGAATTTTACAAGTGAAATTTAATGGAGAATTGAATTTTACAAGTGAAATTTAATGGAGAATTAAATTTTATAATTTATAATTAAATGGAGAATTGAATTTTATAAATTTAAATTTAATGGAGAATTGAATTTTATAAATTCAAATTAAATGGAGAATTGAATTTTATAATTTATAATTAAATGGAGAATTGAATTTCATAAATTCAAATTAAATGGAGAATTGAATTTTATAAATTCAAATTAAATGGAGAATTGAATTTGAAATGTCACTTTTAATTGAGAATTGAAAATTTCCAGATTTCTACGTTAAATTTTCAATTTCAATTTCAAGTTTCAAATTCAATTTCAAGGTCAAATTCAATTTCAAGGTCAAGTTTCAAATTCAATTTCAAGTTTCAAATTCAATTTCAAGGTCAAATTCAAATTCAATTTCAAGTTTCAAATTCAATTTCAAGTTTCAAATTCAAGTTCCAAATTCAAATTCAAGTTCCAATTCAAGTTCCAAATTCAAATTCAAGTTTCAAATTCAATTTCAAGTTTCAAATTCAAATTTCAAATTCAATTTCAAGTTTCAAATTCAAGTTTCAAATTCAATTTCAAGTTTCAAATTCAAGTTTCAAATTCAATTTCAAGTTTCAAATTCAAGTTTCAAATTCAATTTCAAGTTTCAAATTCAAGTTTCAAATTCAATTTCAAGTTTCAAATTCAAATTTCAAATCCAATTTCAAGTTTCAAGTTTCAATTGCATTGCGAAATTTCAAGCGAAATTGCGTTGAATAATCGAAGAATGTAAGCGCGAAAGCGAGAAATTGCATCGGAAGATACGAGAATGTTGAATGCATAAATGAAAATTGAAGAATGTCCAATTAAGATAACGCGAAACCTCCAAATCGATGCGTACGAGTCGGTCGAATCGCGTTGCACCGGCGACGAATTTTGCCGGACGTTGGCCGGATTTAACGCGTAACATTAAGCGGCATCGAAAGTAGAGATCTCGGCAGAAAGTGGGATTCGGTTAAGGTTTGGGTTAGATAGGGTGGGGGCGGGGGGGGGGGTTTGGGGGAGGGGCGGAGCCCCTCCCCCATTCAAATATAGTGATCCACCGCGTGTTGTTTGGAAAATTCGCCAAAATTCCCAAGAAAGTTACGTGCCGCGAATTCGTAATATAAGACACGTTTCTTACCTTTCCGTTCAACAGGTCCGGTTAGGAAGCCTCAGTTGCCTAAGCAACGACTCTGCACGTTGCGGTATGCAACTTCTCGGGGATATTAAAACCTAAGTTGGTCGAGGCGAGGATTAGCGGTAGGATGGGTGACCACACCACCGTACCGTTTCCTTCGGCGATTCCTCGTCGGCGTGTCCTTCTTTTTGCGGTATTTCCTCCTTTTCTCACTACCCTCCTACGGATAGATGCGCAACACTTATTTATTACCACCTTGTTATAGATATTTTCCATGGAATTATTGCGTTCGTTTAATTATTTCGGTAAACTTCAGTAGTAACGGCAATTTTTATCGATCGAAACGTTCAACGTTCCAACATTTTGCCGGCAAATTGTACACGTTTCGTATTGGTTTATAAATTGAAACTATTGGAAATTTTGAGGTTTACAAATTGAAACGTTTGGCAATTTGGAGGTTTATAAATTGTGGATTGATTGGAAATTTACAGGTTTATAAATTGTGGAATGATTGGAAATGTACAGGTTTATAAATTGAAACTATTGGAAATTTGAAATGATTGTAAATTCGAAGGATTGGAAATATCGAGGTTTAGAAATTGTGAAACTATTGGAAATTTAAAGGTTTATAAATTGAAACGATTGGAAATTGAAGCACCTGGAAATATAAACGTTTAAAATTCAGCAGCTTGAAAATTGAAGTTTTGGAATTTCAAGAATTAGGCGCTTCTCATATAATTTCAATGCGACGGGCTTGAAATTCTTAAACGCTTGCAATTTTGAATTCTTTGTAACTTGTACATTGAAAATTTGATGGTTAAAAATTCTTCACTTGATTCGCTGAATTATTCGCATCATTATTTAATAATTCACTTGAAAGTTGAATGCATAAAAGTTCAAGCGCTTTGAATTCGAAGGCTCGGAAATTGAAGCGCTTGGATTTTGACGATTTGACGATTGATTAAAAATTCGACATATTCGAAGCATTTAAAATTGGAAAGCATTATAAAATTTTATAACGATTCGTTACTATTACATTATATTATTGTTACATTATTCGTACGTTATTATTATTATCATCAATGTTATACGCGCTGGAAATTTATTAGAATCATATTATCGTTCTATTATGATTAATATTTAACCGTGTTGGAACATTTTCTTGCAGGCGAGGCTCGCAAAGAAATAGTAGAAGAATTATGAATTCGCAAGGCTCGATTTACCATTAAATTGGAGGAAACTAAATACAATGTCTCATTGTGAAGAAGAAGCGGCGTCGTCTGGTTTTCACCAATTAAGCATCACAAGTACGTTATTTTAATCCAATATTAATTCAATATTATTCCAAAATTATTCTAATATTATTCCAATATTTATTCAATATTAAAACAATATTATTCCAATGTTAATTCAATATTATTCCAAAATTATTCCAATATTATTGCAATATTTATTCAATATTAAAACAATATTATTCCAATGTTAATTCAATATTATTCCAAAACTATTGCAATATTATTCCAATATTACTTACTAAATTTAATCGATATTATTCCAATATCGTTCTCGAATCTTTCGTTTACAAATTCAACTTTACTCGTCGAATGGAATTTCGCATTTCCTATCGAAACGTCTCGCATTCGTTTGTACGTTGAATCGTAAATTTCACCGTTCGCGACGCGTGGAAACGTTTTCATAGTTACAAATGCACATTCGCCGCGATCGAATCTTTATACATTGCATTGAAAGCTAGCACGCGGAAATCTTGAAGCTGTCGTAGATTTACAATTTACGAACTCACCATTCGACTGGGAAAACCTCGCGAATCCTTTAGCTTTCACTTCGCACTTCTCGTCACCTTGCACTTTTCACTTTTCGATCGTCGATTCGTACGTTAAAATTCAACGCACCGATTTCCCCTTGAATCCATTCGGTGGATTATTACACTACCTCATTCCACCATCGCTACGGTGCGCGTCTGCGTTGCTGGTTGGCCGACCGTGGATCAGCCGCGCGGCCGTTGTACGCAGCAGCCACGTGTGCAACGTATACTTTCTCGCCGCGCGAGTCACGCGTCTGTCATAGTTCGTCGAACAATGCAACGGAACGCGACTCCGTCCCGTGCGAAGCGTGGACGCCGCGCCGCGACTGCGCAACAGCGTCGCGTCGCGTCGAAGAAATGCTACGCGTTCGTTCGTTCGTTCGTTCGTTCGTTCGCTCGCTCGCGATACAGTCCATCCGTGCAAGTTTCGACGTGCACGCGGAACCTGTGCGCGTCCGTGCGGGGAAAAACTATTGTAAAGCGTACGAAGAAGCGATCGTGGTGTGCGGTTAATGGAAAGTTGTAGAAAACGAGAAACGTTGCGGCACGCTCCGGCATCGTCGCGAGTATCGTAACGAGATTAAGAATAGCGACGCGCGTGGGATAAAATAGCGCGAGAGGTAATGTTGTGTTATACGGCCCACGGCTCGAGGCTCGAGGCTCGTGACGTCAGCTAGCCACCGCGAGCGTGCGCCGGCTCAACCTGCACCGGCCAGGCACATACAATGTATAACGACGCGGCGCGTTGTCGCCCCGTTGCTCGCGTTAAAAGTGTAACCAATTTCCTATCGAATATTGAATATTGCAAATTCATTGTACGAATGATCGAATTTGCAATTTTCAATGTACAATTTCGACCTGTAAAATTGTGAAATTGAAAAATCTTGAAAATTAGCAATATTCCGATTGAAATTTAGTAAATTTGCGGCATAAAAATCTTGCAATTTTCCAATTCTCCAACCTTCGATGCGACATTTTTCGGGAATTTCCATTCGAAAAGTAAAAGAATCTTCCGATTTCGAATGAAATATTCCATTTACAAATGTGCTAAGAATGGTGGAATGAAATGTTCAAATTGGATGTAGAAATGTAGAAATTGACAATATTTTCAATCCGAAAAATTGAAGAATTTCGTTTAAAAGCGCTTAAATGTGCAATTTTCCATATATGTATGTAGAAATGTAGCATTTGAAATGTTTCGTTTCGTTTCGTTTCGTTTCGTTTCGTTGAATGGAATCGCCTGAATTTCGTCCGACGCGGAATGGAATTTTGCTGATATTTTCCAAAGCATACGCGATGGACCACTATATTTGAATGGGGGAGGGGCTCCGCCCCTCCCCCAAACCCCCTCCCCCGCCCCCACCCTATCTAACCCAAACCTTAACCGAATCCCTTTCGTAAGGATAGTGAAATATTTGAGAGAAGAATCGGCAACGAATTCGCTTAATAGTGAGTTATTCGTTTGGATAATTCAACGATATTCTAATGAAATTCAAGGAAATCCCGAGGAAATGCAGTGTAATGATAAGCGAAGAAAATTCAGCAAAATTCGACGAAATCATGCTCAAGTTTCAAGCTTGAAAGGCTGAAATTCCTATTCTACATGGATTGAAAATTGGAAACGTCACCGATTGTCCAATGCAATTGTCGACTTTTGCATCGGAAATTGCAAATTATGAGATTCGTCGATGAAATTCTATGTACTTTTGAATCGCAAATTCGTGCATTTTCCAATGGAATTTAATCTCGTTTAAAAATGGGAAATTTCCCCGTGTGTGAACTGAATTTTATACGTCAAATTTAATGGAGAATTGAATTTTACACGTAAAATTTAATGGAAAATTGAATTTTAAACGTAAAATTTAATGGAGAAATTAAATTTTACACGTAAAATTTAACGGAGAATTGAATTTTACACGTAAAATTTAACGGAGAATTGAATTTTACACGTAAAATTCAATGGAAAATTGAATTTTATAAGTCAAATTTAACGTAGAAGTGAATTTTGCACGTAAAATTTAATGGAGAATTGAATTTAATAAGTCAAATTTAATGGAAAATTGAATTTTACACGTAAAATTTAATGGAGAATTGAATTTAATAAGTAAAAATTAATGGAAAATTGAATTTTAAACGTAAAATTTAATGGAGAATTGAATTTAATAAGTAAAAATTAATGGAAAATTGAATTTTAAACGTAAAATTTAATGGAGAATTGAATTTCACACGTAAAATTCAATGGAAAATTGAATTTTATAAGTGAAATTTACTGGAGAATTGAATTTTACAAGTGAAATTTAATGGAGAATTGAATTTTACAAGTGAAATTTAATGGAGAATTGAATTTAATAAGTCAAATTTAATGGAGAATTGAATTTTACGCGTAAAATTTAATGGAGAATTGAATTTAATAAATTCAAATTAAATGGAGAATTGAATTTAAGAAGTAAAAATTAATGGAGAATTGAATTTTATAAATTCAAATTAAATGGAGAATTGAATTTTATAAATTCAAATTAAATGGAGAATTAAATTTTATAAATTTAAATTTAATGGAGAATTGAATTTTATAAATTCAAATTAAATGGAGAATTGAATTTTATAAATTCAAATTTAATGGAGAACTAAATTTTATAATTTATAATTAAATGGAGAATTGAATTTTATAAATTCAAATGTAATGGAGAACTAAATTTTATAATTTATAATTAAATGGAGAATTGAATTTTATAATTTATAATTAAATGGAGAATTGAATTTTATAATTTATAATTAAATGGAGAATTGAATTTTATAAATTTAAATTTAATGGAGAATTGAATTTTATAAATTCAAATTAAATGGAGAATTGAATTTTATTATTTATAATTTAATGGAGAATTGAATTTTACACGTACAATTTAATGGAAAATTGAATTGTATAAGTGAAATTTACTGGAGAATTGAATTTTACAAGTGAAATTTAATGGAGAATTAAATTTTATAATTTATAATTAAATGGAGAATTGAATTTTATTAATTCAAATTAAATGGAGAATTGAATTTTATAAATTTAAATTTAATGGAGAATTGAATTTTATAAATTCAAATTAAATGGAGAATTGAATTTTATAATTTATAATTAAATGGAGAATTGAATTTTATAAATTCAAATTAAATGGAGAATTGAATTTTATTATTTATAATTTAATGGAGAATTGAATTTTACACGTACAATTTAATGGAAAATTGAATTGTATAAGTGAAATTTACTGGAGAATTGAATTTTACAAGTGAAATTTAATGGAGAATTGAATTTTACAAGTGAAATTTAATGGAGAATTAAATTTTATAATTTATAATTAAATGGAGAATTGAATTTTATAAATTTAAATTTAATGGAGAATTGAATTTTATAAATTCAAATTAAATGGAGAATTGAATTTTATAATTTATAATTAAATGGAGAATTGAATTTCATAAATTCAAATTAAATGGAGAATTGAATTTTATAAATTCAAATTAAATGGAGAATTGAATTTGAAATGTCACTTTTAATTGAGAATTGAAAATTTCCAGATTTCTACGTTAAATTTTCAATTTCAATTTCAAGTTTCAAATTCAATTTCAAGGTCAAATTCAATTTCAAGGTCAAGTTTCAAATTCAATTTCAAGTTTCAAATTCAATTTCAAGGTCAAATTCAAATTCAATTTCAAGTTTCAAATTCAATTTCAAGTTTCAAATTCAAGTTCCAAATTCAAATTCAAGTTCCAATTCAAGTTCCAAATTCAAATTCAAGTTTCAAATTCAATTTCAAGTTTCAAATTCAAATTTCAAATTCAATTTCAAGTTTCAAATTCAAGTTTCAAATTCAATTTCAAGTTTCAAATTCAAGTTTCAAATTCAATTTCAAGTTTCAAATTCAAGTTTCAAATTCAATTTCAAGTTTCAAATTCAAGTTTCAAATTCAATTTCAAGTTTCAAATTCAAATTTCAAATCCAATTTCAAGTTTCAAGTTTCAATTGCATTGCGAAATTTCAAGCGAAATTGCGTTGAATAATCGAAGAATGTAAGCGCGAAAGCGAGAAATTGCATCGGAAGATACGAGAATGTTGAATGCATAAATGAAAATTGAAGAATGTCCAATTAAGATAACGCGAAACCTCCAAATCGATGCGTACGAGTCGGTCGAATCGCGTTGCACCGGCGACGAATTTTGCCGGACGTTGGCCGGATTTAACGCGTAACATTAAGCGGCATCGAAAGTAGAGATCTCGGCAGAAAGTGGGATTCGGTTAAGGTTTGGGTTAGATAGGGTGGGGGCGGGGGTGGGGGTTTGGGGGAGGGGCGGAGCCCCTCCCCCATTCAAATATAGTGATCCACCGCGTGTTGTTTGGAAAATTCGCCAAAATTCCCAAGAAAGTTACGTGCCGCGAATTCGTAATATAAGACACGTTTCTTACCTTTCCGTTCAACAGGTCCGGTTAGGAAGCCTCAGTTGCCTAAGCAACGACTCTGCACGTTGCGGTATGCAACTTCTCGGGGATATTAAAACCTAAGTTGGTCGAGGCGAGGATTAGCGGTAGGATGGGTGACCACACCACCGTACCGTTTCCTTCGGCGATTCCTCGTCGGCGTGTCCTTCTTTTTGCGGTATTTCCTCCTTTTCTCACTACCCTCCTACGGATAGATGCGCAACACTTATTTATTACCACCTTGTTATAGATATTTTCCATGGAATTATTGCGTTCGTTTAATTATTTCGGTAAACTTCAGTAGTAACGGCAATTTTTATCGATCGAAACGTTCAACGTTCCAACATTTTGCCGGCAAATTGTACACGTTTCGTATTGGTTTATAAATTGAAACTATTGGAAATTTTGAGGTTTACAAATTGAAACGTTTGGCAATTTGGAGGTTTATAAATTGTGGATTGATTGGAAATTTACAGGTTTATAAATTGTGGAATGATTGGAAATGTACAGGTTTATAAATTGAAACTATTGGAAATTTGAAATGATTGTAAATTCGAAGGATTGGAAATATCGAGGTTTAGAAATTGTGAAACTATTGGAAATTTAAAGGTTTATAAATTGAAACGATTGGAAATTGAAGCACCTGGAAATATAAACGTTTAAAATTCAGCAGCTTGAAAATTGAAGTTTTGGAATTTCAAGAATTAGGCGCTTCTCATATAATTTCAATGCGACGGGCTTGAAATTCTTAAACGCTTGCAATTTTGAATTCTTTGTAACTTGTACATTGAAAATTTGATGGTTAAAAATTCTTCACTTGATTCGCTGAATTATTCGCATCATTATTTAATAATTCACTTGAAAGTTGAATGCATAAAAGTTCAAGCGCTTTGAATTCGAAGGCTCGGAAATTGAAGCGCTTGGATTTTGACGATTTGACGATTGATTAAAAATTCGACATATTCGAAGCATTTAAAATTGGAAAGCATTATAAAATTTTATAACGATTCGTTACTATTACATTATATTATTGTTACATTATTCGTACGTTATTATTATTATCATCAATGTTATACGCGCTGGAAATTTATTAGAATCATATTATCGTTCTATTATGATTAATATTTAACCGTGTTGGAACATTTTCTTGCAGGCGAGGCTCGCAAAGAAATAGTAGAAGAATTATGAATTCGCAAGGCTCGATTTACCATTAAATTGGAGGAAACTAAATACAATGTCTCATTGTGAAGAAGAAGCGGCGTCGTCTGGTTTTCACCAATTAAGCATCACAAGTACGTTATTTTAATCCAATATTAATTCAATATTATTCCAAAATTATTCTAATATTATTCCAATATTTATTCAATATTAAAACAATATTATTCCAATGTTAATTCAATATTATTCCAAAATTATTCCAATATTATTGCAATATTTATTCAATATTAAAACAATATTATTCCAATGTTAATTCAATATTATTCCAAAACTATTGCAATATTATTCCAATATTACTTACTAAATTTAATCGATATTATTCCAATATCGTTCTCGAATCTTTCGTTTACAAATTCAACTTTACTCGTCGAATGGAATTTCGCATTTCCTATCGAAACGTCTCGCATTCGTTTGTACGTTGAATCGTAAATTTCACCGTTCGCGACGCGTGGAAACGTTTTCATAGTTACAAATGCACATTCGCCGCGATCGAATCTTTATACATTGCATTGAAAGCTAGCACGCGGAAATCTTGAAGCTGTCGTAGATTTACAATTTACGAACTCACCATTCGACTGGGAAAACCTCGCGAATCCTTTAGCTTTCACTTCGCACTTCTCGTCACCTTGCACTTTTCACTTTTCGATCGTCGATTCGTACGTTAAAATTCAACGCACCGATTTCCCCTTGAATCCATTCGGTGGATTATTACACTACCTCATTCCACCATCGCTACGGTGCGCGTCTGCGTTGCTGGTTGGCCGACCGTGGATCAGCCGCGCGGCCGTTGTACGCAGCAGCCACGTGTGCAACGTATACTTTCTCGCCGCGCGAGTCACGCGTCTGTCATAGTTCGTCGAACAATGCAACGGAACGCGACTCCGTCCCGTGCGAAGCGTGGACGCCGCGCCGCGACTGCGCAACAGCGTCGCGTCGCGTCGAAGAAATGCTACGCGTTCGTTCGTTCGTTCGTTCGTTCGTTCGCTCGCTCGCGATACAGTCCATCCGTGCAAGTTTCGACGTGCACGCGGAACCTGTGCGCGTCCGTGCGGGGAAAAACTATTGTAAAGCGTACGAAGAAGCGATCGTGGTGTGCGGTTAATGGAAAGTTGTAGAAAACGAGAAACGTTGCGGCACGCTCCGGCATCGTCGCGAGTATCGTAACGAGATTAAGAATAGCGACGCGCGTGGGATAAAATAGCGCGAGAGGTAATGTTGTGTTATACGCGCGGAAGCGTCTCAGCGCGACGCGACGGCCAGCAGACACGTATGCGTAAGTAAATCCTTTTCCCGTCGACCGGCGCAATTTCGATCGCTCCATTCGATTCTTCCGATTAAGCATTGGAATTTACACGATTTCCAACTTCGAACCTCGAAATCAATGATTCAGCTTTTGATTTTGCTGAATTATTAGCGTTATCGCGTTTCGTCGCGGTTTCCTGCATTTCATTGGATTTTCGTGCTGCTGCAATTTCAGTGGAATTTTTCTCGAATTCAAGCGAAATTCTGCTCGATATCCAATCGCCGATATTCCTAAAATTTCCACTAATCTTGCGGAAGGGATTCGGTTAAGGTTTGGGTTAGATCGGGGTGGGGGCGGGGGAGGGGGTTTCCCCCATTCAAATGTAGTGATGCATATCTTATGCTTTCGTAATTATTCCATATGAAATTTTAAATCTGAAATTTTTGAAAGTCGATATTTGAATTTCGGAATTTGAAATTTTTGTAATTCGACATTTGACATTTACTATATTTGAAACTTGAAATTTGAAATTAGAAATTAGAAATTTTTTAAATTTTTTAAATTTGAAATTTGAAGTTTAGAATTTGAAATTTTTGTATTTTGACGATTGAAATTTAATATTCTTGAAACTTGAATTTTGAAATTTCAAATTTTTGAAATTAAAAATTTGAATTTTGGAATTTGAAATTTTTGTAATTTGACGATTGAAATTTAATATTCTTGAAACTTGAATTTTGAAATTTCAAATTTTTGAAATTAAAAATTTGAATTTTGGAATTTGAAATTTTTGTAATTTGACGATTGAAATTTAATATTCTTGAAACTTGAATTGTGAAATTTCAAATTTTTGAAATTAAAAATTTGAATTTTGGAATTTGAAATTTTTGTAATTTGACAGTTGAAATTTAGTATTCTTGAAACTTGAATTTTGAAATTTCAAATTTTTGAAATTTCAAATTTTTGAAATTTCAAATTTGAACGTTGGAATTTGAAATTTCTGAAATTTGACATTCGAAATTTGATATCTTTGAAACTTGAAATTTGACATTTGACATTAGAAATTTGAAATTTGAAATTCTTCAAACATATTTAAAAATCGCTAGTTTTGCGAATATCTCGACAACTGCGAATAATTAACAATCATTGCAAAGGGAAAGAATCGTTCGAAACGTGCTTCTTAACGACATATTTCAATTTCAGTCGAATCCCGATCGAAACGAAGTGGAATCGATGCTGTGCGGCATGCAGGAGACGGACGTGGAGGACTGGCAGCGCAACACCATTTACAGGCATTACACGCGGAACAGCAAGCAAATCTTGTGGTTTTGGCAGGTTCGGCCTACGATTTACCTTAACGTTAACGAATGAAGCGTTCGAAACGAGCGAGAAGCGAATAAACGTTTCCTATTCAAGTTCGTCGCGAGGACGGATAACGAGAAGCGCGCTCGCCTTTTGCAATTCGTGACGGGAACTTGTCGAGTGCCCGTCGGAGGATTCGCCGAATTGATGGGTGAATACGAATACCTCTAATAATAATAATAATAATAATAATAATAATAATAATGATACGAGAAAGATTGAAACGTTGGTTGGTTCATTGGCGGAATTTATCGACAGGGAGCAACGGGCCGCAGCGATTCTGCATAGAAAAGGTGGGCAAAGAAACGTGGCTGCCGCGATCTCACACCTGCTTCAACAGATTGGACCTGCCCCCTTACAAGAGCTACGACCAGTTGGTGGAAAAGTTAAACTACGCTATAGAAGAGACGGAAGGCTTCGGGCAGGAATGAATTTTTCGTACATTTCCATCTTTCGTTTACCGTGGAAACCGTAAAGATTCGGCGTCGAAATCGACGAGAGAAGAAGGAGAAGTCGAGTTGAAATTTGTACGTATCCAATTCTGCCGTGCAAACTCGAACCCTGAACGCGAAAACGTTTGCACGGCGAACGAAGCGACGGAAAGAAATGAGCGGCTAGCGAGAAGAGCAGCATTTTAAAAAGAAGACTGCATCCGTTGGATTCGTGTCACTTTTACCGCGGTGTTATTTTTCACATTCTCGACGACGTTGTTTCCCTTCGTTTCGTGCAAAGGAGAGGAAGCTTAAGAAACGCTTTTAATCTTGAAATTGATACAACGACGCGTCGCGGATATTGCGAAATCGTTATAAATTGGCAATTGCGCGAAGCGACTCTTCCTCTCGGATTGCAGCTGAAAATGGCGGCGAATTTTAAACTTTGAATTCAATCGCGGTCGAATCGGAACGTTTTCGCATCGTTCGTAGGTTTTTATTCGTGATTCTGCTTTCTCACCTTTCGCGGCGACGAAACGGAGATGAAAGCGAGAGAAGGGAAACGGAGCGAAAAGAGAAATGCCACCCGAACTTTGGTCTATATACGTGTACATATACGGGACGAAGGAATGGTCGAATAATCGTAACGCGGCTTTTTCTCGTGCAGTTTCGATTAGGGGCCGATTTATAAATAGAAGCGTAAAGGAGCGACTGTAAAGATTATTATAACGTTAGCGTACGTTGAATAAGGAAGCGCGTCGCGGTGTAAATTTCGATGCTTCGAGTTGGCTGATAAAAACACGGGAAGCTATTTATTCCACGAGAGGGCGTTTTAAATTCGCTCCTCTTTTTCTTCCTTCGGCGATGAAAGCGCGAGAAACGATGTGTATAAAGAAGCGCGGTCTTCTACCGATTGAAAGGGACGAAAAGATGCTGAAGCGTAGCTAATTTATTCGCGAGTTTATTCGGAGAAAGGGAGGAGAGAGCGCGGGAACGTGTAAAAAAGCTGTTTTATTTATGTATTACGCATTCGTTTCTTTCTATTCGATGTACGCGCATGCATACGTATACGTATACGTATACATGCATATGTATAGTAATGGGGGAAATTTGTAGAAAAATGCGCAGTCCAGTTGTTGTATACATATACATACGCGTATAAATACACAGACACATATATATATATGTTTTATTTCGTTCTCTAAAGCATAGGTAAAGAGAATGTTTGTTCGAAATGTTGGGAAAAGTTTCCGCCGAACAAGCGAATCCGCGAGTTGTAAACATGTTTAATTGTAAGCTATTCTTATATATACGTATATAATATAATTGCACCAATTTCGTCGCTAATTAATGAATCGATCGATCGATCGATCGATCGATTAATTAATTGGAGACGAAGCGGAAACGTTGTACTATATCGAGGAAGAAAGGGGGAGAATATGGCAAGCGGAATGTCGAGCGTGTGAAATTGTTGGACGATATCCGCGAGAAATGCGCGCGCATCGAGACAAGAGAGGAGCGCGAGAAATAAAGCGAGAAACGCTCTCGAGAAAAGAAACGAAGGCGGAGAAAGGGAGAATACTAGAGGGAGGACTGTACTTGGATTTGTAAATATTGACGATTAAAAGCAGTGTTTATAGGGATAATAGAAGGAGAAAAGGAAAGATGCCAAAATAATACGTGCTCCTTTTGAACGTTGCTTGTATTATTTCTCTCGTACCTGTCCCCGCTTTACTTTCGTTCGTTCGTTCGTTCGTTTCGTTTCATTCCGTTCGATTTTACTTTATTCGAGGACAGACACTGTCCCCGTCGATAGAAATACGACAAATATTTGCCGATACAGCAGTCGAAAATCTTGACGATCTACATACACACGTGGCTTTTAAGGGAAGCATAATTCACGGATCGCTATATTTGAATGGGGGAGGGGCTCCGCCCCTCCCCCAAACCCCCTCCCCCGCCCCCACCCTATCTAACCCAAACCTTAACCGAATCCCTTTCGTAAGAACGGTGAAATTTCCGAACATTCGGGATAGAAATGCTCTCGATCTCGTGTATTCCTACATGTTCCTAGCTCTAAAGCGGAATCGAAAATAGACATCTCGGCAGAAGTTGGGATTCGGTTAAGGTTTGGGTTAGATAGCATACAGTGATCCATCGCGCGTGCTTTGGAAAATTCGACAAAATTCTTAAGAAAGTTGCGCAAAAATTCACCAACGTGCCATTAAATCCGGGCAAAATTCACCGAAATTCAACGCAATTCAACCAACGATTTCTCACGTATAACGCGCGTGCGTAATATAACATACCGCGAACGCGTAACGTAAAATACGTTTACTACATTTTTGTTCTGGGTAAATGGCGGTATATCTACGGTTCGTGAAACTTGCCTTCTCATCCAACGACCATACCGCGTTGTAATGCACCAGTTCTCGTCCGATCACTGAAGTTAAGCTTCGCTGGGCGCGGATAGTACTTAGATGGGTGACCGCTTGGGAACTCCGTGTGTTGTTGGTATTTTGCCACTTTTTGTTTTTTTTCCTCCTATAGATAGATACTTACTATGTATCGATAGAATTTATACGTAAATATTTTCAACGAAATATTATATTTTAGTTAGATATATCGTTTTCAGTGGTCGTAATTATTTTGTCAGTATTACCGCGTCAACTGTGATGGGAGTGAACGGTGAGCAGCGATTACGATGCCTTCTCGACTGTTCGATCAAACTTCATGTAACGATTGAAACTTGATGTAATTTAAAGATTCTTCGATTCAATATCTTTCAATGGTATTTTCCATTTCGAATGGAACATTGTGCAACTCTTCGATGGAATGTTCGATTTCAAACTGTGAACAGTAAAAGCGTTTATATTATTTCCAAGTCGATACGTTCGCATTTATACGGTGAGATTGGAATTGAAAAATCGTGAAATTTCCTATTCTAAATGTAAAATGTCCGATTCGATTGAAAAATGAGCAAGTTTCGATTGAAAAGTGGAAGAAATTCTGAAGATCGAGTAGAGAAATGGGGAACGTTGGTTTCGAAGACTAGTGGAATTTTCAATGTCCACCTTGGAAATGTCCAATTTAAAAGTTAAATCGGTTAGACTGGCTAATTTGAAAGTCTGCAGGCTAATTTTCGATTGGCAATTTTAAAACATCCAATGTAGCGTGAAAACGTTGAAACTGTACAATATTGGACGGTGAATTTACAGTTGGAAATTGAATTGAAAAATGAACAAGTTTGCAATTGTAAAGGTGAAAAGTTTGAAATTCGAAATTGAGAATAGAAAAGTTTGCGGTGCAAAATTCACAATTCCCTTCGAAGATTCAAGCTGACTTTGAAATTGCAAATGAAACGTGAAAAATGTTGAAATTGTGAATTGTCTTGCATCGAAAAATGGAAGATTTCGTTGAAAAATCGTGCACGTTTCGACGATGAATTTAGCAATTTCGGGAATTAAGGCTTGAGAATGAAATGGCTGTGTTAATTAAATTGTTACGTTTCGTTGAATTTCGCCGGATTCCGTTACATTTCGCTTAATATTTGTCGGCTTTCGACGAATTTGAAGGGGATTTTCAACGGGTCTTGTCGCATTTCGTCGAATTCTGGCGGCTTTTCGTCCAGTTTCGAGGCATTCTACGCAACGTTCTTGCATTTCAGCGGAATATTAATGGGGAATTTTCTCTTATTTTCGCGTAACTTTCTACGGAATTTTGTCGAATCTTCGAGTAAACGACACGCGATGGATCACTATATTTGAATGGGGGAGGGGCTCCGCCCCTCCCCCAAACCCCCTCCCCCGCCCCCACCCCAATCTAACCCAAACCTTAACCGAATCCCAATTTCTACCGGAAGCTCCTTTCTCCGAACACTTGGTTATAATGAAACTGGTAAAAATATAAAATAGCGATAATTATTTCGAATGCGAATGAATCCTCTGGCATTCGTCGAATCTTGAAATTCGCATTCGGTCAAGCTCTCGTATATATTTAGAGGGGCTTTGCCTCCCCCTCTTCCGCTCGCAAAATAGCGATTCGTCACTTATTCTTCCATATTTAGTCGCCCCACAGCTTGTTTCCTTTTCCATTCGATTAAAAAGACGCGCGTTAATCGTCGCGCGTTTGCGAGTGCATTTGGCAAATGGAAAGATTCGTAGCGAAGAAGGCGCAAAGCGGGCTAGCAGACCCCTCTGTAGGCGCGTAGCCTGTACTATACAAGCGTGCAGCGTAGCGTAGCAGCGCCTCGGCTAGAGGTTGCCCGAGCCGCAGCATGCTCCCTCCTACGGCCCACGGCTCGAGGCTCGAGGCTCGTGACGTCAGCTAGCCACCGCGAGCGTGCGCCGGCTCAACCTGCACCGGCCAGGCACATACAATGTATAACGACGCGGCGCGTTGTCGCCCCGTTGCTCGCGTTAAAAGTGTAACCAATTTCCTATCGAATATTGAATATTGCAAATTCATTGTACGAATGATCGAATTTGCAATTTTCAATGTACAATTTCGACCTGTAAAATTGTGAAATTGAAAAATCTTGAAAATTAGCCAATATTCCGATTGAAATTTAGTAAATTTGCGGCATAAAAATCTTGCAATTTTCCAATTCTCCAACCTTCGATGCGACATTTTTCGGGAATTTCCATTCGAAAAGTAAAAGAATCTTCCGATTTCGAATGAAATATTCCATTTACAAATGTGCTAAGAATGGTGGAATGAAATGTTCAAATTGGATGTAGAAATGTAGAAATTGACAATATTTTCAATCCGAAAAATTGAAGAATTTCGTTTAAAAGCGCTTAAATGTGCAATTTTCCATATATGTATGTAGAAATGTAGCATTTGAAATGTTTCGTTTCGTTTCGCTTCGTTTCGTTGAATGGAATCGCCTGAATTTCGTCCGACGCGGAGTGGAATTTTGCTGAACTTTCCAAAGCATACGCGATGGACCACTATATTTGAATGGGGGAGGGGCTCCGCCCCTCCCCCAAACCCCCTCCCCCGCCCCCACCCTATCTAACCCAAACCTTAACCGAATCCCTTTCGTAAGGATAGTGAAATATTTGAGAGAAGAATCGGCAACGAATTCGCTTAATAGTGACTTATTCGTTTGGATAATTCAACGATATTCTAATGAAATTCAAGGAAATCCCGAGGAAATGCAGTGTAATGATAAGCGAAGAAAATTCAGCAAAATTCGACGAAATCATTGCTCAAGTTTCAAGCTTGAAAGGCTGAAATTCCTATTCTACATGGATTGAAAATTGGAAACGTCACCGATTATCCAATGCAATTGTCGACTTTCGCATCGGAAATTGCAAATTATGAGATTCGTCGATGAAATTCTATGCACTTTTGAATCGCAAATTCGTGCATTTTCCAATGGAATTTAGTCTCGTTTAAAAATGGGAAATTTCCTCGTGTGTGAATTGAATTTTATACGTCAAATTTAATGGAGAATTGAATTTTACACGTAAAATTTAATCGAGAATTGAATTTTAAAAGTGAAATTTAATGGAGAATTGAATTTAATAAGTCAAATTCAATGGAAAATTGAATTTTACAAGTGAAATTTAATGGAGAATTGAATTTAATAAGTAAAAATTAATGGAGAATTGAATTTAATAAGTAAAAATTAATGGAAAATTGAATTTTAAAAGTGAAATTTAATGGAGAATTGAATTTAATAAGTCAAATTCAATGGAAAATTGAATTTTACAAGTGAAATTTAATGGAGAATTGAATTTAATAAGTAAAAATTAATGGAGAATTGAATTTAATAAGTAAAAATTAATGGAAAATTGAATTTTAAAAGTGAAATTTAATGGAGAATTGAATTTAATAAGTCAAATTCAATGGAAAATTGAATTTTACAAGTGAAATTTAATGGAGAATTGAATTTAATAAGTAAAAATTAATGGAGAATTGAATTTAATAAGTAAAAATTAATGGAAAATTGAATTTTAAAAGTGAAATTTAATGGAGAATTGAATTTAATAAGTCAAATTCAATGGAAAATTGAATTTTACAAGTGAAATTTAATGGAGAATTGAATTTAATAAGTAAAAATTAATGGAGAATTGAATTTAATAAGTAAAAATTAATGGAAAATTGAATTTTAAACGTAAAATTTAATGGAGAAATTGAATTTTAAACGTAAAATTTAATGGAGAAATTAAATTTTACACGTAAAATTCAATGGAAAATTGAATTTTATAAGTCAAATTTAATGGAGAATTGAATTTAAGAAGTAAAAATTAATGGAGAATTGAATTTTATAAATTCAAATTAAATGGAGAATTGAATTTTATAAATTCAAATTAAATGGAGAATTAAATTTTGTAAATTTAAATTTAATGGAGAATTGAATTTTATAAATTCAAATTTAATGGAGAATTGAATTTTATAAATTCAAATTAAATGGAGAATTGAATTTTATAATTTATAATTAAATGGAGAATTGAATTTTATTAATTCAAATTAAATGGAGAATTGAATTTTATAATTTATAATTAAATGGAGAATTGAATTTTATAATTTATAATTAAATGGAGAATTGAATTTTATAATTTATAATTAAATGGAGAATTGAATTTTTTTAATTCAAATTAAATGGAGAATTGAATTTTATAATTTATAATTAAATGGAGAATTGAATTTTATAAATTTAAATTTAATGGAGAATTGAATTTTATTAATTCAAATTTAATGGAGAATTGAATTTTATAAATTATAATTAAATGGAGAATTGAATTTTATTAATTATAATTAAATGGAGAATTGAATTTTATAAATTCAAATTTAATGGAGAATTGAATTTTATAATTTATAATTAAATGGAGAATTGAATTTTATAAATTATAATTAAATGGAGAATTGAATTTTATTAATTCAAATTAAAGGGAGAATTGAATTTTATTAATTCAAATTAAATGGAGAATTGAATTGGAAATGTCACTTTTAATTGAGAATTGAAAATTTCCAGATTTCTACGTTAAATTTTCAATTTCAAATTTAATTTTCAATTTCAATTTCAAGTTTCAAGGTCAAATTCAATTTCAAGGTCAAGTTTCAAATTCAATTTCAAGGTCAAATTCAATTTCAAGGTCAAATTCAAATTCAATTTCAAGTTTCAAATTCAATTTCAAGTTTCAAATTCAATTTCAAGTTTCAAATTCAAGTTCCAAATCAAGTTCCAAATTCAATTTCAAGTTCCAAATTCAAATTCAAGTTCCAAATCAAGTTCCAAATTCAATTTCAAGTTTCAAATTCAATTTCAAGTTTCAAATTCAAATTCAAGTTTCAAATTCAAATTCAAGTTTCAAATTCAATTTCAAGTTTCAAATTCAAGTTTCAAATTCAATTTCAAGTTTCAAATTCAAATTTCAAATCCAATTTCAAGTTTCAAATTCAAATTTCAAATTCAATCTCAAGTTTCAAGTTTCAATTGCATTGCGAAATTTCAAGCGAAATTGCGTTGAATAATCGAAGAATGTAAGCGCGAAAGCGAGAAATTGCATCGGAAGATACGAGAATGTTGAATGCATAAATGAAAATTGAAGAATGTCCAATTAAGATAACGCGAAACCTCCAAATCGATGCGTACGAGTCGGTCGAATCGCGTTGCACCGGCGACGAATTTTGCCGGACGTTGGCTGTATTTAACGCGTAACATTAAGCGGCATCGAAAGTGGAGATCTTGGCAGAAATTGCGATTCGGTTAAGGTTTGGGTTAGATAGGGTGGGGGCGGGGGTGGGGGTTTGTGGGAGGGGCGGCGCCCCTCCCCGATTGGCGTACAGTGAGCGGCCGCGTGTTGTTTGGAAAATTGAAACGCCAATTTAAGGTTTACTGAAACCAAGGAAGAGGTTACGTGGAAAT
>JAMYCR010000065.1:0-87807 GCA_028830335.1 Eucera pruinosa | reverse complement strand
TGTGCGAACATATACAGTGCCGAACGAAAGTATTGGCACAGGCAATATTTTATAACACAATCGCGTGTAAATCATAAACGAAGAATGATATTTGATTAAATTTTGTTTTAAAATACTACCTCAAGTCTAAATTAAGTGCAGAAAAAACAAGAAATTCAAGCATCTAGATTATTAGTTATAACAAAAAGTATACAGTGAACGATTTTTACTTGAAACAAAAGTATTGGGACACTTGGGAATTTGATATTACATCATATTATTTCTAAGTACTTGCAATGTTGGTACGCATGCTGCGGCAGGGGAAGTCCCATGGTCGTCAATTCAAACTGATCGTCATTTGTTACCATTAGTAAACATGTTTTACACAGGAAAATACGAGAAAACATAAATATGACAAATAAAAGGCAAGAAACTACAGTTGCTGAATGAAAAATTATATTAATTTTACGTCAACACAGAAGATCATATTCAGCAATAGGTAAAATCGCGAATTTATGTCGATTCACTATTAGCAACGTAATTAAACGATTTTTGAATGTAGTAAATGCTCAAAGAAGTGGGCGTCCTCCGAAGCTCAGTAATAGAGGAAAAAGGAAGGTGATAAATATAATTAAAAAGGATGCTAAAACTACATCCTCAGAAATAGCCGCAGTGCTAAAAGACGAATACAAGACAGATAACTATTGCACCTGAGTGCACCCGATAACTATTCGAAGAACTATTAGAATGCTGGATACAAGTCGAGAGTCGAAGACGAAAGCCGTGTATTAGTAAAATTAATTAAAGGGAAAGATTAGAGTTCGCAAATAATTATATACACCAAAATATGGAATTTTGGGATAAAGTGATATTTTCCGATGAAAGTAAATATAATATTTTACCGTGTGATGATGAAGTTTTAGTTTGGCGAAAACCTAACGCGGAATTTGATGAGAAAATCATCGTTCCCACAGTTAAACACGGAGGTGGTGGGGTCATGGTATGGGAATGTATGAGCTCTTCTAGTGTTGGAAAGCTTGAGTTCATTGAGACAACAATGGATCAATATGGTTACCTCAGTATTTTAAAAAAAACTTAAAAAAAAGTGCGGAAAATTAAATATAGGATCGGACTATTACATTCAACAGGATTAACGATCCAAAACATACGGCGTATAATGTCCGCCAATGGATTGTTTTTTAATACGCCGCATATTTAATCGACCCCTCCCCCCCCCCCGCGATCTCCGGAGCTAAATCCTATAGAAGATCGTTGGGCTAAAATAGGATGACAAAAAAAAAAACGACACAGAACGCCAAAACAACAGCTAAAGAAAGCACTTTTGGAAGAATGGGAAAATATAAATCCAAATATCACAAAAAAGTTAGTGCAATCGATGCCGAATCGTTTGAGAGCTGTGATACAGAAAAAAAGATTACATACAAAATATTAAATTTAGTATCGTAATAATTTATATTTAAGAAAACTATAACTGTGCCAATACTTTTGTTTTAATAAAAAACGGCTCACTGTGTACACTTTCTGTTATTATTAATCATGTAGTTGCTCAAATTCTCTGATTTGTTCTATACTTAATTTTGAGACCTAAGGCAGTATTTTAAAACAAGATTTAATCAAAACATCATTGTTCGTGCCTGACTTACACGCGGTGCTATTATAAAACATTGCCAGTGCCAATACTTTTGTTCGGCACTGTACGTACAGAATGCGTAGCCAAAAACAGTCGACGTGTTGGC
This sequence comes from Eucera pruinosa, assembly GCA_028830335.1. Classification (NCBI taxonomy): domain Eukaryota; kingdom Metazoa; phylum Arthropoda; class Insecta; order Hymenoptera; family Apidae; genus Eucera; species Eucera pruinosa. Next base: position 86,071 of record JAMYCR010000065.1, on the reverse strand, counting down.
CGCTTGGCTCGCCGATGGATTTGATTTGGCTATTTTTCATCTCCTAGACAACCAGCACTCCGCTTACGGCACAATGCGACTGCCATATTATTTATGGTGTTCTTATTGCTATTGTACATATGGGCAGAATACAATGCAGTTGTACTAATATATTTTGCTAATATCTCGAAACCTCCAAGTTTGCGGCATTTCGACTCACTACTATTTGTTGCGGTATAAGATTTTGATTAAAATACCCCCACACACTTACTACTGTTTAGAAATCTTAAATACTTGTTGCAGTAAATATATTTACTAAGATATGTTCAAAAAATAATAGTGTTATTCAAAAATTCCCAGAATGCTACTATTTTTCATCGCCGGTCATACGTATCAGAAGTATTTCAAAATGTTAAATTTTACAACATATTTCAACTTCATAAAAATCGAATGGACAATCTTGTATAAATATAAACCCAAATCTAGCCTAAATAGAATTTCTTGCGTCTTTTTAAATATTATGCAATATATTTAATATAATAAATATCTCTTTGGATATTTTTATATATTTATACATATGTCCTATAAATGCATAATAATTTTTAGTGTATTTATTATAGTTTGTGTGGATATTTTGTTTGTATTTGACGAAAGTGTATTCTGATTTTCAATTCTTCAACGTCGCGGTGACTACAAAGATTGCAAAAAACCGCGTTTTTAAAACTGCGTAAGTAGTTTGAGGAACAACTATTCCACTCCTTACTCTTTCCTAGATGTCAAAGAACGAGCTTTCCATCAAGACATAACTCAGAGAATTTATTCTGGTAGGTGAGTCTTAAAGAAATTCTGAAGTGATATTTTTATGTCTCTAACACAATGGCCTTACAAGCTAAATAAATAGGAGTTATAAAAATTGCATTTGAAACTTTTTATATTTTAATTTCATGGTTTTATATTTTTTAATACATGCTTCTAAAGAATCACCAGAAATTTCAGCATTCTTCTGCAGTAATGGTTCTAAGCATATAATTATGATATTATAGTAACGTAATTAAATTTGTAAGTTGATAACAACAGTATAAAAATACACTCCAGCTGTGCAAAGAAATTAAAATTAATTAGGTGAGCTCGTATTTTTGTCTTATTTTTTACAAGGAAAATTTTATCTATACATTGGTAACATTACTGTGAAGTAATACAAAATGTAACAAGATAAATTATAGTTATATTTGTTTTATACGCACAGAGTGTGCATATAATTTCCACAATTTTTTTTTGATCGCGTCTACTTGAAGAATTACTTTTATTAATTTGTGTAATCTTTGGAACTATTCAACATGAGAGTATTCAGTTCATAGTCCGACTATGAAATCTATATGAAATTGTAAATTGTAATTGGTCGTAACCTCGCGTTCCACACAATTTAAATGTCTTTCTCTCAGATTTTTTTCCAATTCTTCACTACATGATAACATTGTTTCCTTCAGCAGTTTTACTATTTATATACATTGTTAAGTATAGAATTATTTAGGTTCTCCAACACACAATAAATAAATAAACTTACTTCAATAGTACTTACCAATAACAAATGGAGTTGGCTTGAAGTAAAAGTGCGCGGCGTTATTTTATATATTTATTTAATCTGGGAAATTTTAAGTAGTACCAATAAGTAGAAAAATCCGTGGCTGCAAAAACGATCGCACAAAATATGTTCCTAAATTATTCTGTGCATACTTCAGAGTAAAATATTCTTTCACATGTTTTTAATTATTATCACTTATTTGTATATCGATTAGTTAAGGATTGGGAAAAAATTTAGGAGAAAAATTGCGCTTGTACGGAACGCGCAGTAATAACCAATATGATTAGCATGAGTTTTACAGTTTCACACCATAGTCACTCTGCCAATGTAATCGTTGAAATCAGTTTTCTGACTTCGAAATATAGACAAGTGAAATAGTTTCAGATAACTGATAAGGGAAGTTATCGAACTCAAAAATTCCAAAAATTCTGAAACTCTGCACACAAGTACCCAGTAATACAAATCTATTTCTCGCTGGTGACAATTTCCACTTTAGGAGGGTCAAATCAACCTTCAACGTTTTAGTAGCTTTCAGTTTTTTCAGTGTAACTTATAATGGTAGCAGCTATGACAAAACTTCAAAGGGATAAATTATTTAGTTTTTTACACTCTACAACTCTACTGCGATAAAAGTTATCCTCCTCGTGCAACTAGTTTTAAATAACCAAATTCTTTCTATTTTTGCATAGCGGTAAATTATAGAAATGGTTATTATATACCAAGAAGTTTTCATTCTGGACGATCTAACGAAATATAGAATAAAATAAGTTTTTTGTTTGCGTATTTGTTAAAAACAATTAATTACCGTTATACGCATATAACTACATTTTTATACGATTCTTCATTCTATTTGTTTTCCACCATAAAAGATGTATTTTCTTTCATATTTCAAGGTCGAAGGTGTTACGTGCCCGGGCCGCGAGCAGCGCGAGAGGCCGGCGGAGTTTTGTTTAGGAATACGGTGTGAATTTGTTAGCTTGGTGCGCGAACGAACCTGACGCGAATCCAGGGAGTCGCTAGGATTATTGACGACGAGGACGAACCCGATGCGAAATCGGGGAGCCACTAAGGTTGGAATGAGCTTTAATTTGGATATAGATTGTTGCGAACGAACCTGATGCGAAACCAGGGAGTCGCAAGGATTGTTAGTAAAGGCCTCGTAACTAGTAATTATTTAATATATCGATACAGCTCGAGCGGTAAAGCTGTATCGTGTGGGATCGTTACTTCAATTTGGATTATGATATCGAAGGTTGGGTTTAATTAACGACTCTTAAGTTATCACGGGCAATGAACAATATATTACTGAATAGTGTTATACAATTGTCAGTGTCGCGAATGTAGAGTGTTGAGAAGTTAAAATATATTACCTATTTGATGCTCGGTTTTGACGCACTGGCAATGCGGGGGTTTGATTCGAGAAACGATTGTAGAAGTTGCCGTAATAGGATTTATACCGACTCGTGGATCCTATATGGTTTAATGTTGGTCCGAACGGGAACTTGCGCCCGATCTTGCTGGAACAGACGATTCTCAAACGTACGCGAAGCAGAGTAACGTCCTGACTTCTTGCTTGGTACTGCCCACGAGGCTTAGATTTCGGGGTTTATATACACCGAAATCGAGCGAGGAATTCTTGAAGATTTCCATATAAGGAAATGTATGAAGGGGTTAGACGTTGAGTCAGTTTTACTTCCAGCAATCTGGGGGACAAGCTCCCTCGTATCGGGGGAGATAACTCTAAACAGTGCGTCTTTTCATTTTCCTTTCTAGACGAGAGCTGGAAGAAATTCCAGTGAACGAAATAATATTTTCAAATATTACCCACACGGAACAAAAGTATATTCCATACTTAAAAATTTACTTAAAAGATGTAATGCACATTAATATTATTGTTTATTTATTTAGCGTATATTTTTTCTGCATGCAAGTATACCTGTTGATTACAGGTGAAGAGTTATTTGCTGGATTGGGAGGGAGAGGGTGATCGTAATAGTCTTTAATTACTCGAGTACAGGCATTCCTGGAAAATTTTCCATACACGCGTTCAATAAATTTTTTTAGATAAATTTTTAAGTATGGAATATATATTCAACATTGAAATACGATAGAAAATACCTACTTCATGGTGACAAATACAAACAGGATAATGAATCGAACAAAAACATAGCCATATACGTGTAACGGTATTTAATTGTTTTTAACAAAAACGTAAACAAAAAATTTTTTTCTTTAATATATCGTTACATTGTCCAATATAAGAACTTTCTGGTGTATAGTGTAACTGTTTCTGTTATTTATCGTTATGCAAGGAAACGACAGATTTGTTTATTTAAAAGAAATTGCACGATGATAATACCTTTTATTGCAGTAGGGCTGTTGAACTTAGAAACTGAACAATTTATTCCTTTAAAGTTTTGTCTTATCTCTTACCATTACAAAATTATTACGAAAAAACTAAAAAATGGTAACATTTGGCGGATTGATTTCACCCCCTAAAAGTGGAAATTACCACCAACGCAGAATAGTTTTGTGTTACTGAGGATCTATACTACTTGTTTACCGAGTTTCAGAATTTTTGAGTTTGATAACATACATTGTGAATCTTTCATACAACTTTTTCTATTTCTGTATTGTACTTCCGAATGTAGAAATATTAAAAATCACGTACGGTACTCACTGTACAAGAGACATATAAAAATTTGAAGTAACGATTGATTTTTCGCGCTAAACTTCTTAAAAAAGTTGGTTTCCGATTTTTTCTCGTAATTCAAGAATGAAAGGACGATTTATTACCGTAATAGAAGCTTGCAGATTCCCGATAAGGCAACCTGGCTCGTTGCCTACGAGTCCAGCACAAAATACTGCAGTTGGAGAAATTGTAAAATATGAAGTGATACTCTTGCGACACTCCAAAATGCAAATCTAAATTATATGCATTCAAGATTTAAAGAAAAGCATTCACTTAAATGAACAACTGCGATACTGACAGGTTTGCAGAAAGATATTGCCTCAGCGAGCTACCAAATGTCTTACGAGTGCATAATTAAACCACATATAATTAAAATTAGAGAGAGATGCCAGAGAATTGTGGAATACAATTATGTTCGAATTGTGGAATAATTAATATTAATAAAATGCTTCTGGGTAAATTGCGAAAATTTATTTCGAGTCTCACTGCTCTCGAATTCGCTGTGTGCCATTTCCTGTAAAAAGAATCTGCAAGCCTCCAGTGATATTTAATTTGAAAACTTCAAGTTTCACTTTTGTTTAGCATAAGCATTCCTTGATGCAACTTTTCATTCACCATTTGTCCAAAAATTAAACTTCCTAAACTTTAATATCCTTGTATGTTTGTAAAAATATATGCAAAGTTAAATCACCTGAAGCATGTTCCACTTGAAACAGTTGCACTGCAACTCCCTAGTTTTCTACCCAGGTTTCTAGCATTTGTATCTCAAAATATCACTCTTAACGATGCAACAATGGGCTTCCATACGCTATGTTCACAGACTGCATTTCCTCAGACACCATTCAGTCTTGTAAGTGTCAAACAATCTACAAAATCAATATTCATGTATTCCCCGTATGTGAAAATTTCTTGAAAGAAGCTTCTCTTTACTCATGAAATTAAAACAATCATGCACCTTTGGAACTTCAAATATTTGGAATGCAGAGCTAGCAATCTTCATATATCTCTGCAAGACTCACCTTCAAGTTTTGTTAAAGTGTACGCTAAGCGAGCTATCTGCCTCTCCTGCCAAGAATAACATTTGTAATAGTGTATATTAATAATAATATAGTTTGGTATATACTATAATAATACCGTGTAGCACACATCAATTGTTTTCTGTTCCTCTAGCTGGTGATCCAATATTCCTAAAAGGATTTACAGTCTTCACTCTTAGGACAACTTGTATTACAACATAACAATTGACGAATGACGCATTGGTTCACTATTTTGGAACTGTGAGGGGTAGATGGTTTGCAGATGAAGAATGCTATGCTATTATTAATTTAATTATACCCCCTGTTATCCCTGCAGCAAGTAATGAAAAACATTACCAGCAATACCAATTTATCTGTGTCTAGAAATTTAGTAATAATTAATAGAATGTTAAATAATTTGCAATACTTTTAACTTTAGTGTGTGCAAATCACTTAAGTGTTTGCCCATAATTATACTTACAAGTAAATTAATGTTGTAATTCTCAAGTCTTCCACAATAATGTACGTTTGAAGGATGTTAACAGAATCATTAGAAACTAAGTAGTGCTCCTTCATGTCTGTGCACGAAAAGGAAATTTTTGAAGTCGTTCATAGTTGATGTTAAGGATTTAAAACCATCCATGAATATCCATGTTCCCGTATAGAATGATCACACGTATGCTACTAAAACGATGGAATCGCATTGCGACCTAAAATTCCTGCCCTGCAAACAGTTTCCGCTATTATCACCCGTAATTATAATACTTGGTTGATTCAGTACAATTAGAAGCTTCAGTCTGCTACAAATAACGCACATTAGTCGCACTTTTTAATATAATAATGCCACAAAATATTAACGCAATAATAAAAGTAAAACCTAACCTCTCCAACTCATGTAAACGAACTGTATATAATGTAATTATTCGATTCTGAATCGATTTCCTCGGACCGATTTCGTTTAATTGATCTTGTATGTCTGATTCTGGCACGAATCGATTTTTTTAGTAAGGAACCGATTTTTAATCCATCGAGTTTCTTGAATTGATTCATTTTCTTACGTATGCGCTTCAGTTTAGTTAGCGAGTGCACACGGCGAATATGCGCGCCACCATTGCGTTAGCTTGGTGGTTTAATTTATTTGAATTCCATGTAAAACCACCATAAGTTTTTAAAAGCACCATCAGTAGCAATTAGTTTATGTATTATTTATAGATTAAGTAATAGAGCGATTTGAAACAGTATTACAATTGTATTTTATTTTCTGCATCACTCGGCAAAATTCGAATATTTCCCAGACCGCGTGGCCTGATATGCGATTATTATTTCGCTCTATTATTTAGTCTATTTATAAAAACAAAAAAAGGAACCATCAACTAAACGCAAAATCGCAACGCACACAATATTCATCAGTCCACTCGCATACAGCTCTATTGCACACGTTCGCTCGCCTCGAGATCCGGAAAAAGAAAAAGGAAAAATTTTTAATCTTCCAAAAATTGAATTGCAAAACAAATTGCTACCGATGGCGCTTCTGAAACCTTAAGGCGGTTTTACATGGCATCCAAATAAATACGACCACGAAACTAATGCGACGGGGCCACGCTTTGCTACGTGAGCAGTCGCATGCCACATATTTTGAGGCGCATACACAACGAAATGAATCACTTAAAGCACTCGATGGATGAAAAGTCGGTTCGTTACTAAAAAAAATCGATTCGTGCCAGGTTCAGACATCCAAGATCAATTAAAGGAAATCGATTCAGAATCGAATAATCACATTATATACAGTTGGTTTGCATGAGTTGGAGAGGTTAGGTTTTACTTTTATTATTGCGTTAATATTTTGTAGCATTATCATATTAAAAAGTGCGATTAATTTGTGTTATTTGTAGCAGACTAAAGCTTCTAATTGTACTGAATCAACCAAGTATTGTAATTACGGGTGATAATAGCGGACACTGTTTGCAGGGCAGGAATTTTAGGTCGCAATGCGATTCCATCGTTTTAGTAGCACACGTGTGATCATTCTATATGGGAACATGGATATCCCACGACAATTCGGAGGATAGTTGAAAGAATTATCAAGGGAGAACAGAAAAATGCCTGCGTTAAATTTCTGTGAGATTTAACAGTTACAGAACACACAGTTCTTAAAATTATTTCAAATCCTTCACATCAGCTATGAACGACTTGAAACATTTCCTTTTCATGCACAGACAAGAAGAAGCAATACTTAGTTTCTAATGATTCCGTTAACATCCTTCAAACGTACATTATTGTGGAAGACTTGAGAATTACAACATTAATTTACTTGTAAGTATAATTATGGGCAAACACTTAAGTGATTTGCACACACTAAAGTTAAAAGTATTGCAAATTATTTAACATTCTATTAATTATTACTAAATTTCTAGACACAGATAAATTGGTATTGCTGATAATGTTTTTCATTACTTGCTGCAGGGATAACAGGGGGTATAATTAAATTAATAATAGCATAGCATTCTTCATCTGCAAACCATCTACCCCTCACAGTTCCAAAATAGTGAACCAATGCGTCATTCGTCAATTGTTATGTTGTAATACAAGTTGTCCTAAGAGTGAAGACTGTAAATCCTTTTAGGAATATTGGATCACCAGCTAGAGGAACAGAAAACAATTGATGTGTGCTACACGGTATTATTATAGTATATACCAAACTATATTATTATTAATATACACTATTACAAATGTTATTCTTGGCAGGAGAGGCAGATAGCTCGCTTAGCGTACACTTTAACAAAACTTGAAGGTGAGTCTTGCAGAGATATATGAAGATTGCTAGCTCTGCATTCCAAATATTTGAAGTTCCAAAGGTGCATGATTGTTTTAATTTCATGAGTAAAGAGAAGCTTCTTTCAAGAAATTTTCACATACGGGGAATACATGAATATTGATTTTGTAGATTGTTTGACACTTACAAGACTGAATGGTGTCTGAGGAAATGCAGTCTGTGAACATAGCGTATGGAAGCCCATTGTTGCATCGTTAAGAGTGATATTTTGAGATACAAATGCTAGAAACCTGGGTAGAAAACTAGGGAGTTGCAGTGCAACTGTTTCAAGTGGAACATGCTTCAGGTGATTTAACTTTGCATATATTTTTACAAACATACAAGGATATTAAAGTTTAGGAAGTTTAATTTTTGGACAAATGGTGAATGAAAAGTTGCATCAAGGAATGCTTATGCTAAACAAAAGTGAAACTTGAAGTTTTCAAATTAAATATCACTGGAGGCTTGCAGATTCTTTTTACAGGAAATGGCACACAGCGAATTCGAGAGCAGTGAGACTCGAAATAAATTTTCGCAATTTACCCAGAAGCATTTTATTAATATTAATTATTCCACAATTCGAACATAATTGTATTCCACAATTCTCTGGCATCTCTCTCTAATTTTAATTATATGTGGTTTAATTATGCACTCGTAAGACATTTGGTAGCTCGCTGAGGCAATATCTTTCTGCAAACCTGTCAGTATCGCAGTTGTTCATTTAAGTGAATGCTTTTCTTTAAATCTTGAATGCATATAATTTAGATTTGCATTTTGGAGTGTCGCAAGAGTATCACTTCATATTTTACAATTTCTCCAACTGCAGTATTTTGTGCTGGACTCGTAGGCAACGAGCCAGGTTGCCTTATCGGGAATCTGCAAGCTTCTATTACGGTAATAAATCGTCCTTTCATTCTTGAATTACGAGAAAAAATCGGAAACCAACTTTTTTAAGAAGTTTAGCGCGAAAAATCAATCGTTACTTCAAATTTTTATATGTCTCTTGTACAGTGAGTACCGTACGTGATTTTTAATATTTCTACATTCGGAAGTACAATACAGAAATAGAAAAAGTTGTATGAAAGATTCACAATGTATGTTATCAAACTCAAAAATTCTGAAACTCGGTAAACAAGTAGTATAGATCCTCAGTAACACAAAACTATTCTGCGTTGGTGGTAATTTCCACTTTTAGGGGGTGAAATCAATCCGCCAAATGTTACCATTTTTTAGTTTTTTCGTAATAATTTTGTAATGGTAAGAGATAAGACAAAACTTTAAAGGAATAAATTGTTCAGTTTCTAAGTTCAACAGCCCTACTGCAATAAAAGGTATTATCATCGTGCAATTTCTTTTAAATAAACAAATCTGTCGTTTCCTTGCATAACGATAAATAACAGAAACAGTTACACTATACACCAGAAAGTTCTTATATTGGACAATGTAACGATATATTAAAGAAAAAAATTTTTTTGTTTACGTTTTTGTTAAAAACAATTAAATACCGTTACACGTATATGGCTATGTTTTTGTTCGATTCATTATCCTGTTTGTATTTGTCACCATGAAGTAGGTATTTTCTATCGTATTTCAATGTTGAATATATATTCCATACTTAAAAATTTATCTAAAAAAATTTATTGAACGCGTGTATGGAAAATTTTCCAGGAATGCCTGTACTCGAGTAATTAAAGACTATTACGATCACCCTCTCCCTCCCAATCCAGCAAATAACTCTTCACCTGTAATCAACAGGTATACTTGCATGCAGAAAAAATATACGCTAAATAAATAAACAATAATATTAATGTGCATTACATCTTTTAAGTAAATTTTTAAGTATGGAATATACTTTTGTTCCGTGTGGGTAATATTTGAAAATATTATTTCGTTCACTGGAATTTCTTCCAGCTCTCGTCTAGAAAGGAAAATGAAAAGACGCACTGTTTAGAGTTATCTCCCCCGATACGAGGGAGCTTGTCCCCCAGATTGCTGGAAGTAAAACTGACTCAACGTCTAACCCCTTCATACATTTCCTTATATGGAAATCTTCAAGAATTCCTCGCTCGATTTCGGTGTATATAAACCCCCGAAATCTAAGCCTCGTGGGCAGTACCAAGCAAGAAGTCAGGACGTTACTCTGCTTCGCGTACGTTTGAGAATCGTCTGTTCCAGCAAGATCGGGCGCAAGTTCCCGTTCGGACCAACATTAAACCATATAGGATCCACGAGTCGGTATAAATCCTATTACGGCAACTTCTACAATCGTTTCTCGAATCAAACCCCCGCATTGCCAGTGCGTCAAAACCGAGCATCAAATAGGTAATATATTTTAACTTCTCAACACTCTACATTCGCGACACTGACAATTGTATAACACTATTCAGTAATATATTGTTCATTGCCCGTGATAACTTAAGAGTCGTTAATTAAACCCAACCTTCGATATCATAATCCAAATTGAAGTAACGATCCCACACGATACAGCTTTACCGCTCGAGCTGTATCGATATATTAAATAATTACTAGTTACGAGGCCTTTACTAACAATCCTTGCGACTCCCTGGTTTCGCATCAGGTTCGTTCGCAACAATCTATATCCAAATTAAAGCTCATTCCAACCTTAGTGGCTCCCCGATTTCGCATCGGGTTCGTCCTCGTCGTCAATAATCCTAGCGACTCCCTGGATTCGCGTCAGGTTCGTTCGCGCACCAAGCTAACAAATTCACACCGTATTCCTAAACAAAACTCCGCCGGCCTCTCGCGCTGCTCGCGGCCCGGGCTCGTAACACTTTCGACCTTGAAATATGAAAGAAAATACATCTTTTATGGTGGAAAACAAATAGAATGAAGAATCGTATAAAAATGTAGTTATATGCGTATAACGGTAATTAATTGTTTTTAACAAATACGCAAACAAAAAACTTATTTTATTCTATATTTCGTTAGATCGTCCAGAATGAAAACTTCTTGGTATATAATAACCATTTCTATAATTTACCGCTATGCAAAAATAGAAAGAATTTGGTTATTTAAAACTAGTTGCACGAGGAGGATAACTTTTATCGCAGTAGAGTTGTAGAGTGTAAAAAACTAAATAATTTATCCCTTTGAAGTTTTGTCATAGCTGCTACCATTATAAGTTACACTGAAAAAACTGAAAGCTACTAAAACGTTGAAGGTTGATTTGACCCTCCTAAAGTGGAAATTGTCACCAGCGAGAAATAGATTTGTATTACTGGGTACTTGTGTGCAGAGTTTCAGAATTTTTGGAATTTTTGAGTTCGATAACTTCCCTTATCAGTTATCTGAAACTATTTCACTTGTCTATATTTCGAAGTCAGAAAACTGATTTCAACGATTACATTGGCAGAGTGACTATGGTGTGAAACTGTAAAACTCATGCTAATCATATTGGTTATTACTGCGCGTTCCGTACAAGCGCAATTTTTCTCCTAAATTTTTTCCCAATCCTTAACTAATCGATATACAAATAAGTGATAATAATTTAAAAACATGTGAAAGAATATTTTACTCTGAAGTATGCACAGAAATAATTTAGGAACATATTTTGTGCGATCGTTTTTGCAGCCACGGATTTTTCTACTTATTGGTACTACTTAAAATTTCCCAGATTAAATAAATATATAAAATAACGCCGCGCACTTTTACTTCAAGCCAACTCCATTTGTTATTGGTAAGTACTATTGAAGTAAGTTTATTTATTTATTGTGTGTTGGAGAACCTAAATAATTCTATACTTAACAATGTATATAAATAGTAAAACTGCTGAAGGAAACAATGTTATCATGTAGTGAAGAATTGGAAAAAAATCTGAGAGAAAGACATTTAAATTGTGTGGAACGCGAGGTTACGACCAATTACAATTTACAATTTCATATAGATTTCATAGTCGGACTATGAACTGAATACTCTCATGTTGAATAGTTCCAAAGATTACACAAATTAATAAAAGTAATTCTTCAAGTAGACGCGATCAAAAAAAAATTGTGGAAATTATATGCACACTCTGTGCGTATAAAACAAATATAACTATAATTTATCTTGTTACATTTTGTATTACTTCACAGTAATGTTACCAATGTATAGATAAAATTTTCCTTGTAAAAAATAAGACAAAAATACGAGCTCACCTAATTAATTTTAATTTCTTTGCACAGCTGGAGTGTATTTTTATACTGTTGTTATCAACTTACAAATTTAATTACGTTACTATAATATCATAATTATATGCTTAGAACCATTACTGCAGAAGAATGCTGAAATTTCTGGTGATTCTTTAGAAGCATGTATTAAAAAATATAAAACCATGAAATTAAAATATAAAAAGTTTCAAATGCAATTTTTATAACTCCTATTTATTTAGCTTGTAAGGCCATTGTGTTAGAGACATAAAAATATCACTTCAGAATTTCTTTAAGACTCACCTACCAGAATAAATTCTCTGAGTTATGTCTTGATGGAAAGCTCGTTCTTTGACATCTAGGAAAGAGTAAGGAGTGGAATAGTTGTTCCTCAAACTACTTACGCAGTTTTAAAAACGCGGTTTTTTGCAATCTTTGTAGTCACCGCGACGTTGAAGAATTGAAAAATCAGAATACACTTTCGTCAAATATAAATAATATATGCACACAATATATAATAAATACACTAAAAATTGTTATGCATTTATAGGAAATATGTATAAATATATAAAATATCCAAAGAGATATTTATTATATTAAATATATTGCATAATATTTAAAAGACGCAAGAAATTCTATTTAGGCTAGATTTGGGTTTATATTTATACAAAGATTGTCCATTCGATTTTTATGAAGTTGAAATATGTTGTAAAATTTAACATTTTGAAATACTTCTGATACGTATGACCGGCGATGAAAAATAGTAGCATTCTGGGAATTTTTGAATAACACTATTATTTTTTGAACATATCTTAGTAAATATATTTACTGCAACAAGTATTTAAGATTTCTAAACAGTAGTAAGTGTGTGGGGGTATTTTAATCAAAATCTTATACCGCAACAAATAGTAGTGAGTCGAAATGCCGCAAACTTGGAGGTTTCGAGATATTAGCAAAAATATATTAGTACAACTGCATTGTATTCTGCCCATATGTACAATAGCAATAAGAACACCATAAATAATATGGCAGTCGCATTGTGCCGTAAGCGGAGTGCTGGTTGTCTAGGAGATGAAAAATAGCCAAATCAAATCCATCGGCGAGCCAAGCGGCCAACACGTCGACTGTTTTTGGCTACGCATTCTGTACGTACAGTGCCGAACAAAAGTATTGGCACTGGCAATGTTTTATAATAGATCCGCGTGTAAGTCAGGAACGAAAAATGATGTTTGATTAAATCTTGTTTTAAAATACTGCCTTAGGTCTCAAAATTAAGTATAGAACAAATCAGAGAATTTGAGCAACTACATGATTAATAATAACAGAAAGTGTACACAGTGAGCCGTTTTTATTAAAACAAAAGTATTGGCACAGTTATAGTTTCTTAAATATAAATTATTACGATACTAAATTTAATATTTTGTATGTAATCTTTTTTTCTGTATCACAGCTCTCAAACGATTCGGCATCGATTGCACTAACTTTTTTGTGATATTTGGATTTATATTTTCCCATTCTTCCAAAAGTGCTTTCTTTAGCTGTTGTTTTGACGTTATGTGTCGTTTTTTAATTTGTCATCCCATTTCAGCCCAAAGATGTTCAATAGGATTTAGATCCGGAGATTGCGGGGGGGGGGGGGTCGATTAAATATGCGGCGTATTAAAAACAATCCATTGGCGGACATTATACGCCGTATGTTTTGGATCGTTATCCTGTTGAATGTAATAGTCCGATCCTATATTTAATTTTTCCGCACTTTTTTTTAAGTTTTGTTTTAAAATACTGAGGTAACCATATTGATCCATTGTTGTCTCAATGAACTCAAGCTTTCCAACACTAGAAGAGCTCATACATTCCCATACCATGACCCCACCACCTCCGTGTTTAACTGTGGGAACGATGATTTTCTCATCAAATTCCGCGTTAGGTTTTCGCCAAACTAAAACTTCATCATCACACGGTAAAATATTATATTTACTTTCATCGGAAAATATCACTTTATCCCAAAATTCCATATTTTGGTGTATATAATTATTTGCGAACTCTAATCTTTCCCTTTAATTAATTTTACTAATACACGGCTTTCGTCTTCGACTCTCGACTTGTATCCAGCATTCTTAATAGTTCTTCGAATAGTTATCGGGTGCACTCAGGTGCAATAGTTATCTGTCTTGTATTCGTCTTTTAGCACTGCGGCTATTTCTGAGGATGTAGTTTTAGCATCCTTTTTAATTATATTTATCACCTTCCTTTTTCCTCTATTACTGAGCTTCGGAGGACGCCCACTTCTTTGAGCATTTACTACATTCAAAAATCGTTTAATTACGTTGCTAATAGTGAATCGACATAAATTCGCGATTTTACCTATTGCTGAATATGATCTTCTGTGTTGACGTAAAATTAATATAATTTTTCATTCAGCAACTGTAGTTTCTTGCCTTTTATTTGTCATATTTATGTTTTCTCGTATTTTCCTGTGTAAAACATGTTTACTAATGGTAACAAATGACGATCAGTTTGAATTGACGACCATGGGACTTCCCCTGCCGCAGCATGCGTACCAACATTGCAAGTACTTAGAAATAATATGATGTAATATCAAATTTCCCAAGTGTCCCAATACTTTTGTTTCAGTAAAAATCGTTCACTGTATACTTTTTGTTATAACTAATAATCTAGATGCTTGAATTTCTTGTTTTTTTCTGCACTTAATTTAGACTTGAGGTAGTATTTTAAAACAAAATTTAATCAAATATCATTCTTCGTTTATGATTTACACGCGATTGTGTTATAAAATATTGCCTGTGCCAATACTTTCGTTCGGCACTGTATATGTTCGCACAAAGAGCATGCAATGTAGTCGTACTAATATATTTTTGTTACTATTTTAGTACCTGAAAGAGTGCAGCACTTCGAAAAGTTGCCACTGTAGTTCTTGAGTCACAGCTTTCGATTAAGATCATCCCCGCCCCCCTCGTCATTGTCCCTATAACCAAACTTTTACCCAGACTGTAACTATGTATGTAATATAAATTTGTGGTAGGAATGGGAAGGGAAGTCTCAAAATTATGCGAGTCTCCAATTATGTGATACATCAGTGTTTCGAACCCCCGCGTATTTCTGGGGACAATTGTATATTGTATACTGTGTCGTTCAATGTCTGGTTTGCAACGTAGGGGTCATACATGATTCATGAGTAGTGTGGGTACCGAATACATACAGTGTTGCCTAGTGGAAAGCTCGCGGCCGGACCCGAGTCTGCGGGGACACGGAACTCAAACATCGCCTAATTTCTGCCGTTGCAGAAGGACAGCGAGTGAAAGACAAAGTGGAAATGAGAATTCGAGCATTCGAGGAAGATGAAATGCCCACGTATCGCTGTGCTAATGGTATGCAAACTTAAAACTTTTTTATTTTTTAATCTTCCTTTAAGGTAATCTATTTATAATACCTGAATTAGTGCATTTATTTTATTAAAATTGTTAGTTTATGTAGCGGGTTTAAATAAAATATGTCCCATTTATCTTCATAAATTCTCTTTATTTAAAAGAGAGAGAGAGTTTAGTAAAAATACGTCTTGACTTGTAGAGACACAGAAAGGGAATGAATAGCAAAACGAAAAGGCACTCGGCGCCCAACAGTCCCAAATAGAAAAGGATCTTTCTTTTCTTTCTAAACTCTTATCTTGTTTAGGCTATCCCCTCTCAACGTGTCGCTTCATTTTTGCCCGTTGCGCTTGCTGCATACCTCAAGATATCCAACACGCCCCCTCAAAAATGAATCAACTTCACTTACATAGATTTCATAATCCCTTTGTATATATCTATTTGATGTTTCATACTATATTTTAACATTAACACTAATGATTAATTTTACCACTATATAATACGTTTTTTTTTTTTTTTTTTTTTGATAAATTCTCTCTCTCCCCCTGGGGAATTACATATGGTCCAACATTTGTTGCAAGGAGTAGGAAAACCCAGGAAAACCTAGTCAGACCATTTCGACTATGTATAGAATTAAAGGTTTTAGTTTAATATATATATATATGATCATTCCAGACCCATTCTTGTTCTGAACTCCAAGAATTTTACTTCCGGCAATGGTTTCGTTAATGTATCAGCTAATTGGGTACCTGTGGAAACAAATTTAAGTTGTATTACCTTTTTCTCAATTTGTTCTCTGGAAAAATGATATTTTATATCAATATGTTTTGATCTTTTGTGATTGCTAGGATTGCTTTCTATACTAATGCAACAATTATTATCTTCGTAGATTACAATTGGATGCAAAATATTTATGTTTATACTTTCTGCCAACGATTTCAACCAAAGTGCTTCTTTAACAGCTTCAAATAGAGCCATATACTCTGCTTCCGTAGACGAAGCTGCTACCGATGCTTGCCTTTTTGTATTCCAGCATATTGTGCATCGTTCAAATAATTTAAATAGATATCCCGTTGTACTTTTCCTATCATTTATGTCATTGCCTCCCCAATCGGAATCAACATAGCCGCTTAAAACATTATTATAATTGCCCTTTTCGTAAGTTAATTTAATATCTTTTGAACCTTTTAGATATCTTAATACCCGTTTTAAATTTTGCCATAGTTCTTTATTGTTTTTATTAGTGTATCTACTTGAAATATTCACTGATATACTTAGATCGGGCCTTGTACACACCATTAGGTACATTAAACATCAGATTAAATTTCGACATGGTGCGTCATACTTTTCTTCAGAATTTAGGGCTAAATAATCTAATTTACTTGGGAGAGGTGTATTGACTGTGTTACAATCATTCATTTTGAACCTTTCTAAGACTGTTTTTATATATGCACTTTGATCTAGAGTTATTTTATCATTCTTTCTATCAACTTTAATTCCTAAGAAGCACTTAATGTTTTGTAAATCTACCATACGGAATTTATTCATTAAATACTTTTTAAAATTATTCATCGTTTCACTGTTAGCAGTAGCAATCACGAGATCATCAACATAAAGAATTACATATATATTCTCAAATATATTTCCTTTGTCTAGTATGTAAATACAGCGGTCTACCGATGAGTTTCGAAAACCTTTTTCTACAAGGCCCTTTTCAAATACTTCAAACCAACATCTTGCTGCTTGTTTCAAACCATACAAGGCTTTGTTCAATTTACAAACTTGACCATCCTTGCTTTTTATTCCTTCAGGAACTTTCATGTAAATTTCCTCTTTCAATTCACCATTTAAAAATGCAGTTTTAACGTCCATATGGTGTATTAGTAAATTAAATTGATTTGCGAAAGCAATTATGAACCTGAAACTTGCAATTCTTGCAACTGGGGCAAACGTTTCATTATAATCAACTAAATATTCTTGGTTAAAACCACGAGCAACAAGACGGGCCTTGTATTTTACTGGATTTCCAAATTCATTATTTTTAACTGTAAATACCCATTTACTATCAATGATGTTTTTATTTTTAGGACTTTGTACCAAGGTCCAGGTTTTGTTTATCAAAAGAGAGCTTATCTCATCACTGATAGCTCGCTCTCATTGAGTTTTATCGTCTCTAATTTTAATTTCTTCGAATGAAATGTGAGTTTTATAAACAAAAGGTTGAGCACACATAAGATAATCACGATGTATATTTTCATCGTATGAAATTATGGGAAGTTGTTTAATCCCGTTACTACTTCTAGGCTCAGATGTTTCTGATATTTCTTTTCTATTATTTTGAGATGCAGATTTATTATGTATATTTGTTTCAATTACAGATTTATTTCTTTCATCACTTAATTTTTCAGAGCTTTTGTACTCGGATTTACTACATCTGATTTATCATTATCAGATTTATCACCTGTTAATATATCTGATTTATCACTATCAGATTTATTCCGTTTTAACATATCTGATTTATCACTATCTGATTTATTTAACTCTCCCACTGATTTTGACAATACGTCAGATGCATCAGTTTTTCTACAGTAGTTTTCAGAATTAACCCTATCAAGTTTTATTATTGACCGAGATTTCAAGTAAGTTGTTTCGTCTACTATTACGTCTCTTACTTTAACAAATTTTTCATTTTCCACATCCCACACTTTGTATCCATTTGGTTCATATCCTACCAATATTCCCTTCCAAGATTTTTCATCAAATTTTGTTTTTCTAGTTTTATTATGGATATAAACAGTAGAACCGAAAATTTTTAAATATTTTAATTGTGGCCTTTTACCGTGCCACAATTCGTATGGTGTTTTATCATGTTTTAACGCTTTAGTCGGGGTTAAATTAATTAAATATGTGGCAAGTAAGAACTGCTTCTCCCCAGAACGCTTTATTTAAACTAGCACCACTTACCATTGTGCGTGCTTTTTCCGTTAACGTTCTGACCATTCGTTCTGAGACACCATTCAACTGAGGGGTTCGTGGAACTGTTAAATGATAGCTAATGCCCTTTTGAACACAATAATCTTTCATCTCATTTGACAAGTATTCTTTTCCATTGTCGCAATACAAGTTAACAACTTTTAAATTGAAATGAGCCTCACTTTTAGCAATGAAGTCTTGAAAGACCGAAAATACGTCTGATTTATATGTAATCAGGTATGTTACACAATAATGAGTAAACTCATCGACAAACAGTACAAAGTAATTTTTATTATCTATAGTTGAAGGAGTAATAGGACCACAAACATCCGAATGAACAACAAATAATGGTCTTTTTATATAGTTCTTATCTTTTGCCTTCTCAAACGGTAACCGTGCTTGTTTGCCTTTGATACAAGCTTCACACAAATTATCATTAGGTATGACCTTGTCGATTTGATCAATATCATTGACCATTTTCTTATTTTTCAATTCTAAAAATTTTGATTTTCCGATGTGACCTAAATGCTGATGCCACAGGTCATAATTATTATTTATAACATTACGTATTTGAACGTTATTAGAACATTCCCCTTTTTTATTAATTATAAAATCAACTGCAGTTAAATTATTTAAGGTCTTACCTTTCATTATAATTTTATTGTCTCTACTTATCTCAACTCCTCGCTGATTGAAGACAATATTCATTCCTGCCTCTTGCATCCTCCGCACCGACAATAAATTATACGGGACTTCAGAACAGTATAGGACGTCCTCTAGTACTCCTTGGATCTTCATGTTGCTGGTGACGTTTATCCTGCCTTTCTTTGTTGCCGTTATGAACGCTCCATTTTTTGCACTAGAAATCTTCATTGGCGGCTGCAACTCGACGAAGTTTGAGAATAAATTGTCTTTGTTGACAATGTGGTCCGACGCTCCAGAGTCCAAAAGGAAAGTTAGCTTTTCATTTATTTTCAATTGGTGATTCCCAGCCATAAAGGCAAAACCAGATGTGCTTTCTTCAATGACCATCGGTTCTGTCACTTGAACTGTTTGAACGGTTCTTTTCCTTTCTGTGTTGTGCTGAAGGCTCCTCTTGTAGTAAAAACAGTCCTTTAATTTATGACCCTTTCTGCCGCAGTGGTGACACTTTACAACCGATGCATCTCTATACGATTTTGGAAATTGTCTTTTATTCCTTTTATATAATTGTCTTTTATACACATTTGGATTTTTGAAATTATTTGCCTTAGTGTTTTGAACATTTACATGCTGAGCATGAATCACTTTAGAACTTGTAGAACTTTCAGTTTTTAATTTTATTTTATGATCGAGTTGTCTAGTTTTAACAAATGCTAACGTTAAATTATCTTCCGGCAAAGTCTCTATAGCAGTTATAACACCATCATAAGATGTAGGAAGAGTCAGCAAGAGATGCGATATTTTGTCTGGTTCTTCTAATTTTGCACCAGCTGCCATCAATTTGGTAATTAGATCTTCGAAAATCGTAAAATGTCGTATTAATGGTATATCACCCTGTAATTTTAAAGTTAATAATTTTTTTCGGATCGCCAATTGAGTAGCGAGACTTTTTCTCTCATATATTACATCTAAACTCTTTAGAATTTCACTTGCTGTACTTTCAGGCTTTGCGAAGCCGAGGAAGGAGTCCGATTGGTATTCAATTATTACACCTTTTGCAACTCTTTCGGCCTTCATCCACTCATTTGTTAATTTTTCCGGAACTAGATTATCAATAATTTTAATTACGTCTAGTTCGCTTAATAACGCACGTATCCTCATCTTCCATACACTATACCTATCACCATCAAATGGTTTAATGTTACTTTTTACTTTTAAGTTTTCCATTTTTTTTTTATCTGAAGCACTTAAGTTATATTTATTATAGTTTAATCACTTGATATTTACAGTTTAAGCACTTACACATATAATTCAGTCACCTTTTTATTCAAACACCTTATAGTTATTTTTTTTTCTTTTCTATAGTTTAATGATTTAATATTAAATTACACGAAACTATCATAAAAGAAACGCAGTTAATAAGAAACAATTACTGGGCCCATAACCTGTTAGTTTATGTAGCGGGTTTAAATAAAATATGTCCCATTTATCTTCATAAATTCTCTTTATTTAAAAGAGAGAGAGAGTTTAGTAAAAATACGTCTTGACTTGTAGAGACACAGAAAGGGAATGAGTAGCAAAACGAAAAGGCACTCGGCGCCCAACAGTCCCAAACAGAAAAGGATCTTTCTTTTCTTTCTAAACTCTTATCTTGTTTAGGCTATCCCCTCTCAACGTGTCGCTTCATTTTTGCCCGTTGCGCTTGCTGCATACCTCAAGATATCCAACAAAAATGATGCCAAACACGATATAATTTGAACAACTTTTACTTAAAATGTATGGAATAATTATACTCTATTGTAGCTTTTGACAAATTACAGAAATGGATTGTGTCTAGAAGAGTACATAATTTAATACCATAATGGCATTGGATATGATGTATTTTCTTAAACTATACAATTATAATATTTTCAATAACAGCTGATATATGCTATACGTGGACTACATATACTTCACTCCCTTCCTCTAACTCTGTACAATATGTCTATCCCGTCAATTTACTTCTCTGTCATATCCTACTTCTCTTACGTCCTCTATTAAGACAATAGTTTCACATTTTAATAGGTAAATATAATTCGAACAATGTCGTATTTGGTTTCATCTTAATCAGGAAAGTTTGGCGAATATGTTAAAAGAAAAATTATCCAGAAAAAAATAACGAAGAATTTAAACTTGGACTGACGTACCCATAGATTGTACGGAGATTTAAACTGGTCGGCTCTTATGAAAGGCGAACCGAACTCACTTCACCCTTCTTTAATCGAGAATCGAAATTCCAAGTGAGGTAGTCCTCACAGGCCTTCTCTGGTGTCAGCTAGAACATGAGAAATTTGGCAATGCTGTCATCAGACCTGGGTCGACTAAACGGACCGACGATTTTTATGTTTGTGGCGTTGTGGTATCGTATGTTCCGGTCTGTATATAGCGACGGTCGCTGGACCTCCCGGGCGGGGGGTGGGGGGGGAGGGCGCTGAATTCACGCATTTATTCGCAGGAACGTTCCAGTTCTTGACGAAAAAATATTGTAATAACCGTATGATATACACATGTGAATAGAATAGAGCTTTATTCTTTCCAAAATTGAAGTAGAATGGATTCCACAACCGCCTAGGTTACGTACAATTAAACAATGATATACACTTAACATCATCTCCATCCTCCCTATTATTAATCACTATACTGTCACACCTATATTCCATATACCTACAGCCCCAATAAATACTTCCACTATGATTAAACTTAAAATTAAACATATAAATAACTCATCCAACAACCGAAACTATACAATATTACAAATAAACGTAGCCCATAATACAATGCTATAACTCAGTATAATATAACTCAAAATAACTCATTCAATAGAATGCAATTAATTATTAACTTCTCTTATTGTTTAAGTGAATCGCAATTTATTTTTCGATTCTACTAAACAGGGCTCGGATTTGAGGGAAAGGAACTGAGGTTCAATGAACGAACGCTTGTTTTATTTTGGCCGTCTGTTTCTGGACGGCCGTTTATTGAAAAAAGAACTGTGCTTCTTAGAATTGCTGCGCTCGTGAGCCTGTAACAGAAAGAATCGGCGTAAACACCGAATTCCTTACGTTATTATCAGGTTATTGCTCTATCCGTGCGTCTTTCCTCTTCTTCCCTGATCACGATATGCGTGACAGGTAGTGAGGGCACTTATTCGTGCTATAAGGCACAGTAGAGGGGAGTGGACTGTATTATGCGACGTTTCCTGCGCAACGCAAGGAACCGTCGTGTGCAAACGTACAGAATTAATTTTATATCCTGTATCGGATGCAACAGTCGATTGCCTCGAACCGGCTTCTCGCTAATGGAAGTTGTAAGGCTCCAAAAGGGAGGTGCCGTGTGGAGGAGAACCAGCGGTCACTAGAATACTAGTCCCGGGAGATGGTTGAAACTCGGAGTCTCACCGCTTCGTCTCTCACACGACGTTCGCTATGACGTCGTGAAAAGGTACTGGAATTGCAGTAACCTTTTAGGTGCGCTATTACCGTCGATATACGACACAAGGTACCGCTGTCCGAGAGATAGAAGGTTGTGACCTGTCACTCACTGCCATACGCGCCTAAAGCGATTGATGGATCTAAACCAGGAGTATGCAGGATCACCGCCCCTGTACGTGAAAACGTATCGGACGTTTTAACGGCGAGTACACCAACAACCTTGATACCTGCCACGGGGGCTGGTCTCCGATTGCTTCTAAATCGAGGAACAATCGACAAAAGAATCGGGGTAAGCCCACCGATCCGATTGCTATTCGCTTGAATTGGGTTTTAGAAGTGTTTGTAGCGTGCCTATAAGGCGACGATCGTGCGACGGAAAGCCGTTTCGCTACGATCGTCTCTTTCTCAGCGCACGTCTTTTATACTCTTATTAACAGTCTTCAGAGAGGTTTCGAGAGCGAAGAATTAACCTTTGCTCTCGAAATCTATCAGCTATTTGGGCTTCGGGAGCTGGTGAGATATTCTCTAGTAGCAACCACGAAGAACTTTCCAAAAGCTGAGTTCGGCAGCACAGAAACAAGGGCTCTGACTGTGACCGACTCTCTCGAGGAATTCTGGCTAACTTCCTAGCACACACTGCCGGCCGTAATTACGCGAGTGCGATAATTATTTTTCAGCCGGCTGGCAGCGCTGTCTATTACACCATGGTGTCTCTTTTCAACTGAGATACCTTTCCCTCTCTCTATGCTCTCGCGTCCGACGCGGTTCCACCGATCTTTCTCGACTTTAAGGGGTCATTCTGGTGTGATGGGCCGAAAATTGAACAATATTTGGAATTTTTTTTGCGGAGAATACAAGAAGTAATGGAATAAAACTTTTTGCAGGTTATTTAGACATTTATGTAGCATACAAAAAAATTTTTTCAGGTCATGTATCTTATTTATTTACTAAAATATTTATAGTTTTACAGGAGCGCGTTTAAAAATCCTGCAACCACCGCGCAGGTAGTTACAGGAGAACGGCTAATCTGAAACAAAAAAATCAAAGAGATTCGTAATTAGTATGAGTATCGCTATAGCCCGTAGCAAAATAAATAGTTTCAGTTAAAAATTAACAAAATGGTGCATGATCAATTAGAAATGTCGAAATTGACGACACTTTTTCGACCTTTTTCGCGTGTAAAAAATATGAAATTTTCAACATACTAATATAATTTTTGTACCTGCCAGAGCCATCGATGTGTAGAATAATGTAAAAAAATTTCGAAACGATCGGCCGTACCGTTCATTTTATTTTACCTGCGCCAGGTGAAAAAATGTCATTTCGAGAAAAACGCGTTTAAAGATTGAGGTAACGATTTTTCTTAGAAAAATATACTCACGACTAATCGGCGATGCCAGCTTCATAGAGTATGCCTTCAGCTTCCTCATATGCTTCAAACGCGGATGATTTTTCATTTCTCCGAGCTATTCTAGCTTCTCTTGAAGCACTTGTGCTGCGGTGGTTAGCGGCAATCAATCGCGCATCGTTTTGCCGTTGTGCGAATGTCGCGGCTCCTGGTCCAATAGAAACCCCCATTGTTTCCATAATTTTTAGGAGAGGCTGGAAACCCTCATTGAATGTGCATGCTGCACTATAAGTAGCAATTTCTAATATTTTCTTGCCACAAAATATGTGTTTAGGAGCAAGATGCCAAACACACGAGTTGAAACTCTCGTTGTTATTTTGTGTGTTGGCGCCCAGGCATCTTTCGAGAAGTTCGTCCGATGTCAAATCTTGATAAATCGGCTTAAGAAGTATTTGAACATCATCGCTAAGTGGAGGTGGATGGTGATAATTTTCTAGTGATCCCGTGGCTTCATTTTTTCGCCATTCGCACCAAGATTCTGGTCCCGCTGGACAGTTTGAATGTTGAGGCACTTCGTCAGTTGAGATTTTGTGATAAAAAGTTGCCCATATTTCTTTTCTCATATCATCTACTGAGCTTGGGTGTCGTCGTACGGCTAGTTCATAATATACTGAGAGATCTTTTATTAATTTATTTGTGAATTCCACTTTTCTTGGTGTACTAGAAATTTTCTTCTTTGGATTTTTTGTCTTCTTTCCTTTTCCACTCTCGAATAGCTTTTTAGCATTTTTCATTTGAATCTGTTGTTTCTTCGCTTCTTGTGCTCTTCTATAAAGTCTTTTTTTCACATGTAACACACATTCCTTTTTTTTAACGATGAGATCGTCGCCGTAAGGTTTTTCGTCCAACAGCGCTTTGAAAGTCTTTGTGTCTCCATCCCCAATGTAATATGCATATTTTACACTGTGACGATCTTCTGACGCTCTAAACAGTTCCAGCACACCGTCTACCTCCATCTTGCCAGCACTACCGTTGTGGTTAGAGTCGCACTCCATTTGGTGCTCCTCGAACCATGCCTCATATTCTATTGTTTTTTCTTCGCCTTTCCATTTTTCACAAGCTTTACATGTGCTTGATTTTACGACGACATCCAAAATTTTATTACTATATTTGCCAACTAGGGATACAATGCCTAGAAGCGAAGTAAACCCACGTTTCGCCCATGATCCATCGCCAGAAACCGTGAGTTCTGCACTTGGGTTTCCCGCTTCCAAATTCTTTGCCTTTTCTTCGTTAGCAGCTTTTGTCATAGCAACATCGAAGACGGTTTTTACGGCAATCCCTATGTTGCCGATGACTGCATAATAGGCACTGAGACTGAGGCCTTGTCCCAAATCCATCAACCCGCAAAAATTCTTGATGCCATGAATTCCAATGCCCAGCATTCTCATAGCAAAAACAAATCGACGATTAACTTCAAATGCATTGTCTATCATGGGGCACGAATTAATGTAAGTTTCTTTGCACGAACAACGAACAGAAAGTTTGAAACCTAATCCACGCTGCCCATATTTGGTAAATTGCACGTCGCTGTTACACTCTTTGCACTTCACTATTTGTTGCAAGGAACCGAAAATTAGACCGAATTGTATAATACAATAGTTCACAGTCGGGTCAACGTGAACATCAAAGCTGGTGTCACCGGCTCGCTTCAATTTTGCTGCTGAAGTACTCGCAAAATTCGAGTTTTTCTCCGCAGTGTATTGATTTCCACGGAATTTCCGTTTACGCGCGCTATAACTTGGACGTTTGCTGCTACTTTTAGACTGTTTCTTCTCCATTTTTAATCGTGTGTGCTACAATTTCTATGAATCTACTGCGTTCTCTTTCGAGGTTCTGGGATAAGTGTCGTGGAGTTCATCACAGTCGTCTTACCAGAAGGTACCCTTGCCTTCCCCACTCCGTGACCAGATCCTCAAGAACAGAGACTCTATTCTTTTAGCAACGCAAAGTCGGGCTGCTTGCTATCTCACTCTAAACTCTATAAATTACTTTCAAATGTCGATGGCTGAAGGACCCAACGTGGTCCTCAGTTATCGCCTGGGTTCAACTTTCCAAACAATCGACCTTTAGTCGCCCGATACGCGGGGGACGATGTCTGGAAGATCTCACGCACTGAGGGCACTCTCTCTGGCCACACGCAGCCTAAGTCCCAATCATAAATCCTTCAACGGCAGACAATAGGTCGCCAGTAAAACACGTGGACGCTAACATGTAACCACTTCGAAATTCGGAAACGTACTGATCCCTCAGCGCTGAAGGAGACTCATAGTCTCGAGCACTAATTGTTCGGGTTGTACTACAATATCATATCAGGTAGGAAAACAACACACGCAATGGAATAGCGCTCGTAATGTAAGCAGGCATAGATCACTCAGAGACGCTCTGACCTGTTTGAGGATTAGAGCGGCGCGGGTCCGTGCGACTCCGCTCTTATTACACAAAAAGTGCTGTAAATGCGTAAATAATTGGAATTTTGTCACAAAATTTGAACAGCACTTTCTCCAATATATATACTTTCGAAAAATTAAAAGAATGAAAAATCGATTTTTTTTAGTTTCACACCAGAATGACCCCTTAAGGGGAAACAGTGTTTTCCGTTTACTGTTTGCCTCCATGTAACCGGTTGTAAAAAACTATGGTCAACGTCGCTATTATTATCTTTGTTATTTGGCACGTGGCGGACTCGTTTATCCTCGAGATTACCCTTTCACGTATACTCCAAAATAACACGGGAATTTCGCGATCCTGGAAAGCCAACGAAAACGCGAGTTCTTCAAACACATATACTTTTATAATAAACTCAACTACAAGTAATCCCACTCGTTGGTATCGCCCTAAAGCGTTATCTTTCGCAAGCTTTCCCACACTACATTCTTCTCCTTTCTTGATCTTCTTCACTCATATTCTGACTATTCCTCCTTTTTTCGATTAGCCATTTCAGCCAATTTTCCCCTGTTTCTTCCTTTCCTAAGATAGATTTAATATTTTCTTCCCAGCTTCCTTTCCCTTCCGTGCCTTTCCCACAAACCTCCCATACATGTTCCGAGGTTTCTTGTACCATTTCACACAGTCTGCATGCCTTCTTTCCTCCTCCATCCAATACCACCCTTCTCTTATTTCGTTACCCATCCTAAATCTTGCCAGCCTGATTAACCTTTGTTCATTTCATCTTATCTCCATGTTCTTTGATACTCCTTCACATTTTACCCATCTATACCATTTATTGTATTTGGACGCCAAAATCCTTTGCCCTCTCTTTCGTTCTTGTTCCTCCCTGTCTTTCTTCTGTATCTATTCGAAACTGAGGCCTCTCCGACTATTTCCCTCCTCTTCCGTAAGCCCTCTTTCCCGTCCAAATCATTCCACCAACCTCTTGCTTCCACACCAGTTTCCTCTCTCCTCTTTCCTGCACTCCTGCATTCTCTAGCAACTTCGCTGCCTCTTCCTTCCCTCAATCTTTGTTCAAAATTCCATGCTGCTTTGCTGGCTCTTGTCCTTAGCAGATTTCTCTTCACTTCTTCTCTGACCAAGTATCCAGGCTTTCTCCGATCAGCACTCAACGTCCATCTCAGAAATCTTTCCTGGATACTTTCCACTTCCTTTCTCTCTCTCCAGCCCCAAACCTCTGCCCCATATCCCAGTACAGACAAGACCAGCATATCAAATAGGCATACCCTGTTCTTCCAATCCCTGCCGAACTTCAAGCTTCCACCATCCGCCCTGAATCTCACTATCTTCGTTTTTTGCACATTTAAAGTCAACTTCTTCTCTCAGATATTTCTGCAGTCTTTTTATCAATTCCAGCATTTCCTCTTCATTTGCTGCCAAAATTACTACATCATCTGCATAGGAGACAAAGACAATTCCATCCTTGCTATTCTTGCTCCACCCCACCATACCTTTTCCATCTCTTCTTCCAGGTCTGAAGTAAAGCAGTTAAAAAGCTGCGGGCTCAGCGGACATCTTCGACGTAGCCCCCTTGCTGTCCAAAAGCATTCTCCTACCTCTCCATCCGTTGTTACTCTGCTTCTCGTCTCTCTATACATTTCCTTCGCCTTCTCTATTAACTTTCTATTAATTTCTTTTTTCCTCATTGTTTCGTATAATTTCTCTCTGTCTACGGAATCAAACGCTGTCTTAAGATCTACGAATAGCGCTAATATTTATTTCTTATGTAGTTGAGGGCATAAATTCCATCAATCGCTCCTATACCTTTCCTGAATTCCAACTGCCCTTTGCTCAGCACCTTTTTCTTTCTCATTTCCTCTGATAATCTTTCCGTCAAAACTGCTGCATAAACTTTATAGAGCGAGTACATAATCGTCACGCCTCTGACATCTCTCATCTTTGTACCTTCTCCGTTCTTCTTTATTGGGATAATTGCCTCTTCCTTCCAGTTCTCCGGCCAAAGTTCTCCGCTTCATATGCAATTTCATCGCTTGCAGACCCACTCTGATAATTCTTCTACTCCGTACTTCGACACTTCTCCTGGGATGCCGTACATTTCTATTGCTTTATCGTCTCTCGCTTTACGGACTGTGCTTCTCAATTATTCTTTGCTTAGTTCCTCCATTTCCCCTTCCTCCTCTTCCTCAGTTGTTGCATTATTCCCTCCTCCTAATATAACTCAACTTTCCACCCCTCCCATTACTTCCATAAAATATTGTTTCCATTCGTACGCTGTAACACCTGCCCCTGCTCTTTCTCTCTTTTTCCTACTGTTGTCAACCGTCCTTCACACTTCTCATCCGTTCCTCGCCTCCTCTGCCTCCCGTTTCAATTTTTCCCATTCCTCTTCATTTCTTCTACATAATTCTTTGTATTCATATCTAGAATCTGTATAGTCCCCCTTCTCTCCTTTGCTTTTTCTCCAGTTTAAAGTCTCCCTGACTTTCTCTAGCTGATTTTCACACCCAACTTTAATCTCTTCACTGCTGCTCGCTAAAAATTGTATATCCCTTCTCTTGTCCAATGCTTAGTTTCTTCGGTTCCCTCTTCACTTGCCCATAAAATCTTCCTCTGCCTCTCATTTTCACAATCACCGGGTGGTGGTCAGAGTCAACCTTATCTCTTACCCTTAGGCTCTCAATGTAATCTCTTCCTTCTTTACCTGTCATCAATGACCGATTGACCTCTTACTCCTCTAAGGTGAATTCCCCCGTCTCATCCTGTCTCACATTCCCTTTTAAAATGGACCAGCCCGGTGCTTCTATTATTTCTATTAATTTCTTGCTAGCCCCATATCTTTCTAACCTTTGGCACCCTACTCACCCCCTGTTCCTTCTCCGGTTCGTCCCACCTACCCCTCCCTCCGACCTCCCTGTTTGAACATTGAAATCTCCTCCAATTAAGCATATTCCCTCCTCTTCATTCCCCTCCAACCAATCTTCCACAAATTCCATTTTCTCTTCTAAATCATTCAGTATGTACAACCCCGCAATTCTCCATGCCTCTCCCTGTGTAGTTACCGTAATCTTTACAGCACTTTCCTTTTCCATCACCTTTAATTTATCCTCACCTAGCAATTCTACCTTCGCCCTTATCAGAATACCTCCCATCGCCCTCTCTGTTCTATTTCTCCTGCTTGCATTCTGCTTGTGCCTTTTCTAACCTCTTGGGACCCTGTTTTTGTTTCTACTCCACCCCTTCTCCTCCATCCATGACTCAGTTAGGACCATCAGGTCCCAATCCTTCAAACTCCTCCAGAAGTTCACATCTTTATTTTCTAATCCTGCTACATTCCAAAATGCTACCCTCCAGCCTCCTTGTATCTTAACCTTCTCCTCCTTCACCTTAATCCCGTCCTCTTCCTTACCTTCGATTAGTTATATCTCCGAGATGCCTTCCTTATGTTCCTCTCCTCCTTTTTCCACTCCACTCCAACTTCCACCATGTACCTTCTATTTGTATCTTACCATACT
This sequence comes from Eucera pruinosa, assembly GCA_028830335.1. NCBI lineage: Eukaryota > Metazoa > Arthropoda > Insecta > Hymenoptera > Apidae > Eucera > Eucera pruinosa. The sequence continues at coordinate 56,042 of JAMYCR010000065.1, read as the reverse complement.
TTACCATTGCACCTTTTCCTTCCTTTCGTTCTTCCTCCGCTATTCTTCTTAATTCCCACTGCATCCTACTTTCTCTTTCTGTCCAATCATCTTTCAACCACACCGAAATATATCCCGAAGTCGTCTTTTTCGTAAACCCCACAAATTCTCTATGGGGTTGAAATCGGGTCTCTGTGCAAGCCAATCCATAACAGAATATTTTTTAGTATTGAGCCAATTTTTCACACTTTTAGCAGTATGCTTAGGGTATCAGTCATGCATGAAAATTACATTTTCTTCTTAGAAAGGTATACTTTCAACAGCATGTATGAGATTATCTTGTAAGATATCCTTGTATATGTACTGATTCACGATGCTATTATTTCGATGCAGTGATCCAGATGCTGTTAAGCACTCCCAATACCTTAGGGATCCACCTCCATGCTTTACCGTTTGCTTTACATGTCGTTGTTTAAGCTTTTCATGCTTACGAATCCAGCACCAAGACATGATATCTGAACGAATTCTGTCTACTTGGGTCGCATTTGACCAAATAACTCGTTCCCATTCAGTGGTAGTCCAGTTTTGATATTTTTTGGCAAATTCCATACAAAGTTTAATTTTTGTCTTCGATAACATTGGCTTCTTTTTTTCTGAATGCTTCTAAACTCATCTCCTTTGAGGGTTCTTCATGCTGTTCACTTGCCCATTTGTATTTTCGTGTTTTTTTAATAATGTTGCAGCCATAGTGGCACTTGAAGCTTCATCAGATGTGACAAACCGTATAATCCTTCGTTCATCCTACGGCGATAAGTTGTTTGGTCTTCCTCCGACATTTAATAACATACTTTTACAGTATTTTTTTCTTATTCTCTGCACTGTCGATTGACTCACAATTTTTCGCCGTCTGACGCGTTGGCATGCCGCTACTCAAAAGAGAAATGACTTTTTTTAAACAACTTGGAGCACGTGACTTCATATTTACTCTTGCTTCACTTGCGTGCTTTTCCGTTCGATTGATTGCGAGAAACTGTGTGCTATGACGTACAATAACATTTTGTAAACATACCAAGCTTCTAGATGTACACATACTGCTAGAACATTCCATGTAAACATTCCTTTTCGGGCCGGTGCAAAACCAAGTCAATCCATTATTTTGCCATTACTAAACGAAGAGACATTGAATATTGGAAAAATTTCTTATGTTAATTCCAACTATAATAAAAATTAATATAATGGTTCGTTCTTAATATTCTCCCACATTCTTGGTGATAAATAATGATTTATGCAAAAGTTGTGGTTATTGGTTTAGTTATGCTCCTTACTGTATGTAAGCAGAGCACAATGTAGTGGTAGCAACGTTTTTTTATATTTTATAAGTAATATATGGTAACATATGATGCATAATATTTGCGGATATTTTTTTGCTATAAAAAAAACGTGTAAAAAATGAAAAATCCTATAAAAATCTGGATAATACAGATCTCGTAGCGAAGTTCTTAGAGCACTACTTTTATATTTTCATGGCAGTAACATACTATTATCCCCCTTCTTTTTAGATTTTTTGGAAAATGCGCTGTATTTAAAAAAACTCAAAGACCAAATTTTTCGAGGTGTTTTGTGCGAAAAAATGATTTTCACTTTTAATTTTTATATATCCTATATGCAGTAAGTACCTTATGTGATGTTTAATATTTCTACATTCGGAAGTTGAGGACAAATTCTTCCAGTACTTCGGTGAAGGTGTTAAAGAATAGAATAACAATGACGCTCAGAGTAGACGGACCGTCTCCTCGGGACAGGGACGTCAACGGTGGAGTATTCCGGCGACTGCAAGACCCATCTCACTGTAACGACAGACTAGAAGAGTTTTAACGATCCTAACAAGTAATATGCAAGAGAAATATGACAGCGAAACGTATGCGAAATCAGGCAGTGACAAGAGTGAGCTTGTAATAATGCTTTCGGCGTTGCGACAGTCACTGGAAATCTCTGCGAACGATGTGTCAATTTGATAAATGGTAAACGTGGCTGTGTCTCGTAATTCACACGATAAGGTTTCTTTGCGTGACGGACACGCAAGTCCGCTCGATTCGAGCGCTCGACGAATTTCAATACTCGAATCAATCGATCGATGTTTTTCGGTGTGTGTAATCGCGACATTCTTACTGGTGTTCTATTATTGCGTTCGTCCTCATCGGTATAGTGTCGTAGTAAACAATGCATAGAGTGATAGCTTATATGAACGACTTGAGCTCGCGGGTGCCCGACACGTGCGACAGGAAATGATAACTGCCTGTAGATGGCAAAACAAGACATAAGGATAAAAGTGTGAATAACGAACGAACCGCGAAAATTTATCGAACGTCGAACGTTGACATTGGCGTGAAATTGTTGCACGATCGTTCAGAGTCGAAGACTTGTTGAGAATTTCACTGCCGTTACCTTGATTTGTTCTGCGTGTGCGTGAATGGTTGCCGTAGTTCTACGATATCGCGATTTACGAATATTATGGTGCATCATGATTGTTCGTATGCTTCGCTATTGTTTAGTGCTACAGTACTTCTCTCTCTTGATATTCCTGTGGACTCTGAACGCCGCTCATGCTGGCCATGGATTTAGACACAACAGGAGACACGGTAAGTCTTTTCGCTTTTCTTACTTTTTTCTACATCGCTGAAACCGGGTAATCAACATTTTCGTGAACTGCCCACAGGTTGACCATAAAGGGTATAGCCGATTATGGGGGTCAAATGTGCCCTTCAGCCGATTTTGATCATGCATGGATCATTCGATAGGTTATCAAAAATAAACAGCTCACCTAAATTTTCAACCCCAAATCTCACTCAGGGGGGTAGTTACGGGGAAAATTTTATTTTTGAGTTTTTGGCCCGTTGTTCCCACATGCTAACAGAAAAAATTCTGAAAAAAATCTGATACATTGCTAATGATGTGGTACATGTTATAGAATTTTTTCAGATTTGTTCCATTTAAATCAGAGGCGTCAAAATTACAAAACGCAAAAAAATGACAAAAAATACAGATTTCGCATTAATGCAAAGACCGACTACTTTTATAAAATTATGGTAACAACATACTATCTTAACCATTATCCTCAATTTTTTTCAGATTTTTTGCTCAGCTGCGCCATAGTCAAAAAAACCAATAACCGTATTTTGCAGGGATTATCGTGCAAAATAACCGCTTATAATTGACATTTTAATATTTCTTGTATACAGTGAGCAGATTAAGTGTTCTTTAATATTTTCTCATTCATATGAATGGTACATAAATAAAAATAAGTAAGTTAATCAAATAAATTAAAAAAATGTCAAGCCTATATACCATAAAATTAAACAGAACACCATGAGTGACGTTGGCGAATGTGGTAGAAGGCGGGGTTGTGGAACCGCTAGGATACTCTTTTGTCACATGTTCAAATCCCGCTCGACTGCACTTTTCCTTTACAATTTTTTTTCCTCTTTTTCTCAATTATAACTACATACGAATCAAGTATATTTATACAAAAAATGTTTAAATCATTTTAATATTATTTTAACTTAAAATAACAAAAAACAATTTTTATTTCAGTAGCCACTTATCCTCTTAATTATGGTATTTCTTATCATTTTCTAATACGTAATGAACACATATAATTTGATTTTATATTGTTTTCAAAATTCTAATACAAGTTCAATATCAAATCTTTTACCTTTTAAACGTTGTGTGGTTTGCACCGAAGTTGGTGTCTTAAATGTTTCTTATTGTTTCCTCGCTTCCGCTTTCACGTATCCTGTAAAGTGATAAAGTACCGTGATTGACCTCACTGTACTTACCCCAGAACTTCCTTAAAACGACCTTCTCCGCGAATTTCTAACATGCGCATCATAATCTGAATCCCAATCATGTTATTAATAAAAGAATTAGAGCTCACTCTTCTATTTGACGTTAATCTTGACTGTTAACAGAAAACATTGCATGTTCTCATTAGGTACCGTATATTAAACATGGAAAACTAATAAAATAATAGTTTTAAAACTGAAAAAGATTTTTTCCCTTCAGGAACACTACTTACCATTATTTAAATTCCATAATTAAGAGGATAAGTGGCTACTGAAATAAAAATTTTTTTTTTGTTAGTTTAAGTTAGAATAATATTAAAATGATTTAAACATTTTTTGTATAAATATTCTTGATTCGTATGTAGTTATAATTGAGAAAAAGAGGAAAAAAATTGTAAAGGAAAAGTGAGGCGAGCGGGATTTGAACAAGTGACAAAAGAGTATCCTAGCAGTTCCACAACCCCGCCTCCTACCACCTTCGCCACCGTCATTCATGGTGTTCTGTTCAATTTTATGGTATATAGGCTTGACATTTTTCTAATTTATCTGATTAACTTACTTATTTTTATTTATGTACCATTCGTATGAATGAGGAAATACTAAAGAACACTTAATCTGCTCACTATATACAAGAAATATTAAAATGTCAATTATAAGCGGCTATTTCGCACGATAATCCCTGCGAAATACGGTTATTGATTTTTTTGACTATGGCGCAGCTGAGCAAAAAATCTGAAAAAATTGAGGATAATAGTTATGATAGTATGTTGTTACCATAGTTTGATAAAAGTAGTCGGTCTTTGCATTAATGCGAAATCTGCACTTTATGTCATTTTCTTTGCGTTTTGTAATTTTCACGCCTCTGATTTAAATGGAACAATTCTGAAAAAATTGTATAACATGTACCGCATTATTAGCAATGAATCAGATTTTTTTCAGAATTTTTTCTGTTAATATATTGGAAAAACGGGCCAAAAACTCAAAAATCGAATTTTCCCCGTAACTATCCCCCTGAGTGAGATTTGGGGTTGAAAATTTTGGTGAGCTGTTTATTTTTGATAACCTATCGAATGATCCATGCACGATCAAAAGCGGCTGAAGGGCACATTTGACCCCCTTAATCGGCTATACCCTTCATGGTACTGTTCGTAATTGCTCAGTGAATAGTAAATATTGGAATACGCCCCAGAGATCGACTCCTCTGCTCATTAATAATTTAATTTCTTTGGTAAAAATAATGGAATAGGTGTTGTATTAAGTTGACCAAAAACTTTTGTCGTTTTTTTATAATGCGTTGCTTGAATTTAAATAGATAAATGAATGTGCAAATAATTTTTCAAATGCAAAGAATATCTATTATTATATATTTCAATGTGTCATTTGGAAAAACATATTAAACATTGATCATGCGTATCATGTTTTACATAGCCTTGTAACGGAAGAAGTAATGATGCGTTTTTGATATGCTACTTTCTGGTACCATTGTAAAGGTGAAAATACATTATAAGCCGAGGAAAATGGTACCGATAATAGAGTAAGCTGATATTGGAAGATTAACAGCGTTTTTTAGCAATTACGAAATTCCTTTACTAGGAGAAAATTAAAAAATCAGAAAATTGAAAATTTCGGTTCTGCGTAAAAAAAATATATACGTATTCAAGAATGGAATGATGAAACTGTTAGATATAGCAGAAATTTGTCTGAAAAGGTAATATAATGTTTAATAAAGTTGTACTTCTATACGTGTTTACAGTGCGGCAAAACATTTTAGCCAACCAAATAATTATAAACTAAATATTTTGAATAGGGGAGATGGGTGAGGATGGGGACACGTACTGAATGGGACATTGTGATTACTTGAATGATTAGAGATCTCGTTATGATAAGAAAATCTTCGTTTCGTAGTAACATTAATGCAAGTACCAAAGCGTCTAATTTCAAGCTATTATTTCAGAAGTAGTAACAATACTTAATTAAATTTTCTCGCTTCAAAGTAAAACTTTAGTGTTTCTTCGATAAGTTTTGTTAAAAGTACTGTTAGAGTCAACCGGTGTAATTACTATATGTAAATAAATATGTATTCAAGAACAATAACGTGAAATACCAGGCATTTATATGTAATATTATAACGGAAGAAGTTCGAAATTTCTACATTTCTATTACATATATTTATAAATGGAGGCCGCTCATTTCATAAGTGTACTATTCCGAACCTTGCACCTTTTTTTATAAAATTCAAATGTTAGATATTTTTCTCATTATTTTCAATTTAAATCTTGCGCCTGAAAAACGAAATCGTGTTACTGTAAACGAAATCGTGTTACTGTAAACAAAATATAAGCTGGGCAGAATCATTCAGAAGGGATTTGAGTAAGATTGTTGATTAAATTTTTTAATATAGGCAAATAATACTTAGATTTGTCGATTTTACAGTTCATGTTATTAATGGAAATATTATAATTAGTATCGCTAGTTAATTTACAGACTATGAATGGATCTTTAAGTATATGAGTATAATGTAGGATCGGATGCGGTTCTGGAAAAATTACGTACACTCTCTCGTTTGCTCGGAAGAACTTCTCCATCTATATCGTTTTGACCACCTCGTACTGCGTAACCCGAGTGGCGTCACCAGATTTGCCAACTTACGCGTCGACTCTCCGCTCTGCTAGTTCCCTAGCGAGCCAGCCCCACCTGGATTAGTAGTGTGACCCTCTGGTCCTCACACCACCCCCTGGCCAGTATGAACGAGCGGAGAATACGAAAAAAAGGGAAAAACGTAAACATACATCGTACAATATTTAAAAATATTTGCGCACGCGCGCGCACACACATACGTAGAAACCAAGAGTAACAATAGTAAATCGAAAATAAAGAAAAATGTCTCAAGTATTTTTTATGTATATAAAAAACTAAAACTAAGGCAATGTTCTGTTTGATCTACGCCGCGAAACGCACGCTTCGATCAGAACTTGCTACCGTCACCGCTGAACGGTCGGATGTGTTTGGCATATCCGGCATAGCCGGGTCTGATAAAATGTATGCCGGCTTTGGCCTGTCGATGGCTACTGTGACCGCGTAGTACTTGATTAAGATATCCAACGATTTTTCGCGCTGGGTGATCACCTTGTCCGTTCCGTTGTACGGCTTCTTCACGGCGTCGTGACCCACAAACATGTGCGATGCGGTTGCCAAGTCCTTGAATACGAAGATCCTCGTCTTGCCATGACTGGTGCCGCCGGTTGGTTTGATGCTGCGGATGTGCTTCTGCAGCTGCTTGACGAACTGGTGATCTTCGTCTGAATTCGTTATTCTCCGTGAAGAATTCGCCAGGCAGACGCACCGGTTCGCCATACACCAGATCGGATGACGTGGCCCCCATATCCTGGCGATAGGCAGCGCGGATGCTCAGGATTGCCGGCAACGACTTGGTCCAGCTCGCGGTCTCGTGGCACCGAATAGCGGCATTGAGCTGTCTGTAGAATCACTCCACCAGTCCGTTGGTCTCAGGACCAATCGAAACAGTAATATTAACAACACACGCAGTTACTCACTCCCACGAACAATATCCTACGCTGACATAACACGAAACAAAACACAAATCTTTACAGTACATGACGAACCACCATCAGAAACATCTAAAATTAAAATGATACTGTTGCAAACTGCAAAAAACACTGGATCCATCACTACCATGATATTCGAAGAATCACAACTGTTAAAAGAATAATCAAAAGAAATTAAGTTATTGATAGAACTGCTTACGACCGTGCTCACTAACAAATAAAAATAAAAATGCATAATAAATTAGAAATCGCTATTTGAAACGCGAACGAGTTAAATCGAAGGTTACCTGAATTAAAAATATTTCTAAGCATCAATAAAATCGATATAATGCCTGTAACAGAAACCCATATAGCAGTTAAAACTACACGAAAATACTATTCTACATTATATACGGCACTAATCACCCTACTGGTACGGCTCGTGGTGAAACAGCTGTAATCATAAAAAATGACATGAAACAATTCCTTCAAAACTCAATAGCACACATAAACGTACAAGCTACTTCAATAACAATCAACATAACACATTACAAACTCACACTGGCTGCAGTCTACTGCCCCTCAAAACAGAAAATCTCTACACCAATTCATAAACTTCTTTCAAAGTCTGGGAAACAAATTCATTGCCGGTAGTGATTTCTACGCCAAACACGCGTTATGGGGTTTTAAAACAAACTCGCCCAGAGGAAAAACTTTAGAACAAACCATACGAATTGCATCCTCAGATACACTAACAACCAATGAGCCAACTTATTGGCCAGCTTCATACGATAAATCACCAGATTTACTAGACTACGGTATAATCAAAGGGTTAAATAAAACCCACTTCCAAGTACACTCCTGCTTCGATCTCAGTTCAGATCATTCGCCTATTCTACTCGACTATCTTCATCAACCAGTACTCACTCAAGCTATGACAACATTATGTAACACGAGCACAAACTGAGAACACTTTAAAAACTACGTGGAAGACGACATAAGTTGCAACATACCATTAAAAAACCACGAACAAATCTTATCAGCTGTATCTATTTTTACTGATCTTATTCAAGAGGGGCAGGGTGGTTATCTACTATCCCAGCGAAATATAAACGACAACTTAACTCATATCCAGAACATATCATTAAAAAAATTTAGCTCAAAGGTAAATTAAAATATAAGTAGCACGGGCAAAAAACCCTTTCGATAAGAAAAGATTCAATGCAATCACCAAAGAAGTGAAACAGCTAATTCTGCAGCGTTGCAACGATAAATTTCACTCATACATTCAGAACGTTTCGCCCAACGAAGATACGAACTATTCATTATGGAAAGTCACCGAACGATTCAAAAGATATACTACAGTGTCTTCCGCTATCAAGAAACCTGACGGTAGCTGAGCAAGAAGTGCCCTTGAAAAAGCTACAATCTTTGCCGAACACTTTTACACTAACCCAGCCTTCCAACCTAACGACAAACATGTCAGCACAAGGCCTACAGTCCCGACAGATATTGATCACAATCAAGAAATTCCAAGGACCGCCATAAAGGAAGTTAAAAATTTTATCGCTGACATTTCAATTAAAAAAAATCCAGGGTTCGACCTAATTAATGGAAAAATCATCGGAGAACGTCGACCTAAAGCTGTCAGAATGCTAACCATAATATTTAATGCTATATTAAGAACCCAATACTTCCCCATTAATTGGAAAGTAGTACAGCGTATCCTCCTACATAAGCCCAATAAAAATCTACACCTGCCATCATCCTATAGACCAATCTCTCTGCTACCCACACTATCGAAAATTCTGGGAACAATAATATTAACAAGAATGAAAAAGATAAGTACAGAGCTAAGCCTAATACCGTCACATCAATTTGGATTTAGAAACGAACACGCAACAATAGAACAGGTACACGGACTTACAAACAAGATTACACATGCTCTCGAACCCAAGCAGTACTGTACGGCTCTTTTTCTAGATTAGAAAAGGCATTTGACAAAGTCTGGCACGTGGGTTTTTTACATAAACGTGGTAAAAAATGTCCTAGGCCTTACTATAAACTCATTGAATCCTACTTAAAGCAAATAACCCTTTTCGTTAAACATCAATGTGAGTGTTCTGGCATTTACGACATAGAAGCGGGCGTCCCACAGGCCAGTGTTCTTGCCCCTTTCTTGTACACAATATATACATCAGATATTCCAACCACGAATGAAACCGATACATTTACATTCGCAGATGATACAGCTATATTATCCGCCCACAATGACCCAACGGCAGCGATAGATATCTTACAGCAACATATTGCAAAACTGGAAGAATGGCTGCACCGATGGAAAATAAAAATAAACACGGACAAGTGTATGCACATTACCTTTACCCTAAATAAAGGTACTGTTCCTGATGTAAAACTTAACAATACTCCTGTACCACAAACCAAATCGGTTAAGTACCTGGTATTACACTTGGACTCAAAATTAACGTGGAAACATCATATACGCTCTAAAATCGACCAAATTCATATCAAGAGGAAAAACATGTACCAGTTTACATCCAAAAGATCTAAACTAAGTCTTGGCAATAAACTTTTAATCTAAAAAACAATTATACAGCCTACTGGACCTACACCATCGAGGTGTGGGGCATGGCTGCCAAAAGCCACATTGCTAAACTTGAGGCATTAGAATTTATAATTCTTAGAACAATAGCCAATGCTCCATGGTATGTTCGAAATGACAAAATCCGGAAGAACCTCAAAGTTAATACAGTTGCCGACAAAATCACCGGTTGCTGCGACAGATATAAAAGAAGGATAGACAATCACCCAACGACTTAGCAAACAAGCCATATGTATCTAGTCTGCCTGGCAGACTGCATAGAAAGCATCCGAAGGATTTTCTATCCTAACGATATCAAGTCTCAACAGATGTTCTCCACAGGGATAACATATACGTGCTAATTAACCACACCCGATACTACAATTCACCGAATGTTCCTGCTGGACAAAATGTGAAGACTCTTGGAGATAATAAAAAGAAAAAAAATTATATTTTAGCATATAAATATTAAATAACAGATAGGAGTGGCAGTGGCGATTTTATAGTTATGCGGATTTTCAATTACGCCGTATGTCGATGATCCGAACCCCCGCGTACTTTGAGGTACAACTGTAATATTAATGTTACGTTGCTTCAATGTTATGGCATTGATAAATATTCATGTCTTATTTTCACTTCAGCCAATTTATGAAACAAACAAATACCGCTACCTCTCATAACGCAAATTTGAGTCATAATGAACTGCCCCTTGTTGTGTCCGACCATTTGCAGATTTCCCACGGTATCTGTACAGCGTTCGAGACTGAACATGTCCATTTATCGTGGTAGTCCTACTTCATTTGCGTATTGCCGAAAGCGTTGAACGTAGAATGAGACAGCAAGCGAAAAAGAAAGAAGGACTGATTGTGAGAGTTGAGCGAGTCGAATGAATCAAGCGAGAGGCCGTGACTTCCCTTGATGATTTATATGGCTTTCATTCGAATGAGACATTCTTAATACAACCATAAAATTCTTTTATTTCTGATTTTGTTTATTTATTTATTTATTCACTAAACGGGAATTATCCCTTTGGTAGAAAAAGAAAAGGAAAGGCAGTCATGAATTAACGCAACGAATAGTATCACAAATAAATTTATCATAGGAACCAAAGAAATCTAAATGTTGATATTTGTTTTCATTAATGAAGATTCTGTTGAAGCAGTTGAATCGGCCGTATAGAGTATCATGCTTCTCTTCACTTAAAAAGGAATGATATCTGAGGGATAAGGCGGGTCCATTTAAACAAACTGTTGATAATATTTCTGGTGAAGGTAGAGAACCATTTAGGATTTTGAAAGTAAAGCGCAAGTAATATCCGATGCGGCGAGATACAAGATCTGAATATTCAATCGAGAAGAAATTGGGATATAATCATGATCATAAAAAAGTATTGGTTGACCAAGTTTAAATGAGCAAATACCCAAGAATCGATGCTGAACATTCTCAATCTTAGAGCATTGATTTTTTTGGTATGAGCATTAAATGATAGAGCAATACTCCAAGTGCGAACGAACAAGGGAACAACACAAAATTTGAAGAGTATAATCATTGTTGAAATATTTGGAAGCTCTATAGATGAATCCCAAAGTTCGAGAAGCTTTACTTGTAATTTTATGGATGTGTTTAGAAAAAAATAGATAGGAAGAATAAGTGATACCCAAATTACGAATTTCATCTACGGTCCTCAGGATTGATCCATTTATAGAATAATTACATAAAATATCATTTTTGTTGTGAACGGCATAATTTTTTAACAAATCTAGTAGAGTTACTAGTATCCCCGGAGGCTTGCAGTTGATGGTGACTGGTTCTAAGTTTAAGAAGATGATCGCGTTATTTTGGTATCCGGTCATCGACGATGAATCCCGGACCTTTATAATACTTCTTGTTACGGAGAACGGTTAAAGCCTGATCTTTGGTCCGGAATGAAATCCTTAGCGATCTGGGGCGATTGCGAACAGAAGATCGAATGCGTGATGATTTGTTCCAAGAATTGTCTCGAATCCTGAACACTTGTTGAAGAATATTCCGAATCATGATGTATTCACTGATTTGAGGGTATGTCGGCTCGGAAGAAGATTCGGTATAATTTTCTTCGGGCAAGTTGAAAACGATTATGTTGCAAGCTCTGGCATTTCTTTCTGCAAATTCCTCCAAAATTTCTTCTTGTAGCGACAGAGAAGACAAAGATTGAAATTGCTCTTGGAGGTGGTCAACCCTCTTGTTGACATTGGCTATCTCAGCTTTGAATTCCTCCTTTAGATCAGAAATGGCTGAGGATACTCTTCTTTCCAATGCTCCAAATTTGGCACCAAGGTCTTAATTGAAAAGAATTCGGAATTGGTTCAAGAGGTTGGAGTCATGAGAAGTCATATTGCTTATTGAAGAAGAAGCATGTGAAAATGAGAAGGTGATAGTGGAACTATCCAAAGATTTGCCATTAAGGCAACGATGTCCAATTCTCATAATACAACCAGGTTGACAGGATAAACCACACGTGTCACAGATAATAGGTTTAGCCACTTTGGAATTGCAATCCTTGCAAATTGCATTTTTGGTAGCCGAGTTCATAGTGAAGGACACAGGTGTGAAATGACGCTTAAAACGTAATAAGCCCGAACAAAACTCTCACAAACAATTAATGCTCTAACGATAGTTAGGACACTTGAGAGACCCAACGGTAGAGGAGCAAAATAAAAACACGACTGTCACCTTCGATGTCCAACGTCTGATTTCTTGTTAATAAAACTTTTACTGCCGTAATTGTGGAGATCTTTTGATAATGCGACGAAAAGCGGTATAACTTACGTTATATTTACTTACATTATGTAAGTTACGAATTTATTATGTAAGTAAATATAATTCAAATTATACCGTCTTTAACCTAATTTTGAGCAAAAAACATTCATGAATATGTTAACAAAGGGTATAGCCGGATAAGGGGGTCAAATGTGCCCCCAAACCAAATTCAACGTGCAATGAGTCATTCGATAGCTTAAAAAAAAACACTTCGTGCAAATTTTTAGCCCTGTATCTCGACTTGGAGGGTAGTAACAGGGTGGAAATGAGAATCATGTTTTTACGTCATTTCTCTTATTCTATAGCATGAAAAAAATAGAAAAAAATCAGAGGCATTTCTGATATCGGCTTACGTATTTAGAAATTTTTTCATATTTTTAAATTGAACAGCTAAGTTGTGAAAAATGAAAAACCGAAAAAAAGCGGAAAAATGCCGATTAAGCATTGATGCAGGTCCAGAGCTACGATTATATTTTTACAGTAAGTAGATATTGTTGTTACTATTATTCTCAATTTTTTCAGATTTTTCGTTTTGGTGCGCCGTAGTCAAAAAAACTAAAAACCGATTCGTTCGTTATTTTCTGCGTGTTAGACGTCGAATTTTTTTATGTTCTTTGGAATATAAGTGCTCCATGCAATGTTTAACATTTTTACATTCGGCAGAATAACAGGGGAATTATAGAAAGTAAATAAATCCAATTAATGAAAGTTCCGATGACAACGTTATCTTCCGAAATATTAAGTGAGTTTCCAGCAACGGCGCTGGCTTGGCGCCAAAGTGTGTTACTTCAGAACGGCTAGAGCCTGTTTCGAGTCTCTTCTTGGGCTTTGGAGTGTACTCAATATAACATCTATACGTTTTTCTACTAATATGGCGCGATTTTACTTCGAATTTAATGATATTATTTTTTTCTATGCGATACTGGACAGCAAGGTTACTATCTTCGTCCATAAGCTCTGCTAAGTAAGATACTACTTGTGATAATTGATACGACCCGGTAAAAAAAATCTTCAAATCGTTATCTGTCATCTCCGAAAAATCAATCATTTCGGAAGCTGAAAGCTGTTTGAACCGCGACTTTCGCCTATTCACGCGACAAACTTTTCCACAATCAAATAGACAATAAATTGCTCCCTAAAGTAGGTTTATTTTGTAAAGTAGCAGGGATTCATAAAAATATGTTTGGAAAACGTTTAAATTCAGATGTAGGGCTTTTCGGTGAAATAGTGGAAAGGATGGTATCCGAACCACTGACAATACATTAGCGATCGATGCAAAAACTCATCACTGGAATAGGCGAAATCGCTTAGTAATATTTTTACAATAGAAGTACAATAGGACAAGATATGCGAGAAAAGACGCGGAGTCGTAAAAAGCGCTCTAACATTATTTTCATACATATTTTAGGTTAAAATATTTTTAACACATTTATAAACCGATACTGATCATTATTATATTGTTAGAAATTGAAAAAAAATAATGATAAATAAAAAAAGTAAAAAGCCCAAGAAGACACTCGAAACAGGCTCTAGCCGTTCTGAAGTAACACACTTTGGCGCCAAGCCAGCGCCGTTGCTGGAAACTCACTTAATATATCGGAGGATAACGTTGTCATCGGAACTTTCATTAATTGGATTTATTTACTTTCTATAGTTCCTCTGTTATTCTGCCGAATGTAAAAATGTTAAACATTGCATGGAGCACTTATATACCAAAGAACAGAAAAAAATTCGACGTCTAACCAGCAGAAAATAACGAACGAATCGATTTTTAGTTTTTTTGACTACGGCACACCAAAGCGAAAAATCTGAAAAAATTGAGAATAATAGTAACAACAATATCTACTTACTGTAAAAATATAATCGGAGTTCTGGACCTGCATCAATGCTTAATCGGCATTTTTCCGTTTTTTTCGGTTTTTCATTTTTCACAACTTAGCTGTTCAATTTAGAAATATGAAAAAATTCCTAAATACGTAAGCCGATATCCAGGTCGAGATACAGGGCTAAAAATTTGCAAGAAGTGTTTTTTTTATAAGCCATCAAATGACTCATTGCACGTTGAATTTGGTTTGGGGGCACATTTGACCCCCTTATCCGGCTATACCCTTTGTATAAAAAATAGTAAGAAATAAGAAATTTATGATATTACGTTTACATTATCTCACACGGATATTCAATCACGGATCAGATTATGGCTCGTTGCCTCACTATCGAATAACCACGTCTTGGACAGTTTTTGAATGTTACCTACGGTAACATGTGTATTATCAACAACATTCTGTACAATATACTAAAGCAAACAACACATAAACAATCATTACTTCAAAATATAAATAATAATACTATAATTTCTACATAATAGATACCAAATAACAGTTTCAAAACTATTTCTATACGTAAACAATAGTTTAATAGAAATTATAGTCTTCTGAGCGTCTTCAACTATGACTTCGTCAGAAAGAATGTAATAATGCGACGCCTAAAAGTAAACAGAATATTATTATTCTGAGCATATAAAAAATGCTCATCTTGAATGAATATCTAATAGGAAAATACCTACTCGTACAACTCTAAAAATTAGTAGTCGACCGTGGTATGAAACTTTCGAAAACATTCTGGTAGATGTTAAGCTACTTTACACTCCGTGCATTCCCACTTCGTTTTCGCTTCGTACTTTGTGTTTATAGCAAACTTTGCACATCATTGTTGAGCTTTTCTTTTGAGATGTCGAATCGATATGCTTTGAGAGATGAACCCAATATTGCGGTTGGAGTCGAATAGGTGGTTCACGTAGTGGAGGTTTTCCACGTTTTTCGTTGTTCGGTAATTGGACATTTTTTAAAATTGCATCTGTTACATTTATTCGGTAATCAACGTATGATTCCTTTCTTTGAGCGTGCATTGTTTTATGGATAATGTACGTATTGAACAAAGCCATATCTGACATATAAAAAAAAGTTTTCGGTATCCTTTGATGATTTTTCTCATGTTTGGGAAACAGACCAGCATCTGATCTTGGTGATCAATTCCACCCATTCCCTTATTATATTCCAGGATGCATTTGGGCTTCATTGTTTTTTTAAACTGTTTGTCTATATGTTCAACCACCTCTACACTTTTGTGTTTCGTTGATATCATATACACGTCGCCCTTGTCGTTCCATCTCAGAACCAACAAATTATTACAACTTCTCCATAAACATTCTCCTTTCCTTAAAATTTTCTTTGAACTATCTTTTGTCATATTTTGCCTATTGCTACACACTGTCCCGATAACATTTGTGATTTCTGGTACAATTTTAAAAAGAGGTTGGGTGAGGAGTACCAGTTGTCAAGAAATAAAGAATATGCTTTATTTAGTATGGATTTTGGCAAGTCCATAACAACACTCTGACGCACTATCATTTCGATTAATTTTGTCCTGGCCAGTATATATTTTGAAACTATAACAAAGACCGGTTCTTGCCTTACATAATTTGTTAATTTTGAATCCAAATCTTGCTCTTTTTGACGGATTAAATTGTTTATATGCTAAACGTCCTTTATAGTTCATTAGGGATTCGTCTATGTTGAATTTATAATGTTATTTGTAATCAAAGGACCACATTTTCTCTTAAATCCGAATCCGTAACTTGTCCGAGAAAAAAATACAGCAAAGTGTTGGTGAATAATAATAAGTATATTTAAAAAAGGAGTAGATATTTAATCTTACCGAAAATTGTTGGATTGCATCGTGGTCAGTGTTTCTCCACGGTTCATTCGAGAAGAAATATACACACGCTCAAAAAACAAAACATACTGATTCAGTCATTCTTGCTACTATACCTTCTTACATCACATTCATACCAACCTCTTCGCCACAATTGTTCCCAATAGTCTATACTGACATTTTCATTCAGTGTCCACATTTCTTGAAATTCCTCGTTCCAAAAATTGATGATAGATCTTATCTTTCAAAGCTGACCATTATTGCCAGCAGTTTCGTTATCGCAAAAATGTAAAAATCTCGAAAGGGCATAGCCTGATAGGGGGGTCTAAAGTGCCCTCGAACCAAATTAGACGTCTGATGCACCATTTCATAACTTATTCAATAAAAACCTTTCACACCAAGTTTCAACTCTCTACCACAATTTGGGGGGTAGTAACGGGGAAGATATGAAATATCAGTTTTTGCCTTATTTGTCCTACTTCATGGCAAGTAAAAATTCTAAGTGAAATCTGACATACTAAAAATATGATCATATATGTTGGAGAATTTTTCCGGATTTTTTTTTATTGCAGAGCTTAGGTATGAAAAATGAAGAACCCCCAAAAAAATCAGAGAAATGCAGATTTCATGGTGAAGTTGCAAGAGCACCACTTTTATATTTTGACCGTAACAACATTATAACATAACTATTATCCTCAATAAGTTTCATATTTTTTTGAAATCAGCAACATATTTGGAAAAATGAAAAACCGATTGTGTCGACGTATTTCGTTTGAAACAGTAGCTTTCACTTTGAATATTTGTATGCCCTTTATTCAGTATGTATATTAAATGCTTCTAAACATTTCTGGCTTCGTCCAAATGGTGTGTAATGGAAAGAAATTGAATTAATTCGATTAATTAATTTTTTATCGTGTGCAGGATCATGTGGAATAGGTAAAGAATTTTCTATAATGTGGTGGCGGAGTGGTCTAGGGCGAAGTTTTAGTTGTGGAACCGCTGCGTACTTTTTTGGTGTGAGTTCGAATCTCGCCTAGAATAATTTTTTGTATTACATTAACGATTTCTTTTTATCCTAACTGTATAATATATATAAGATTATTCTATTATTATCTTAGAAATAGGCAAAAGAAGTATACACGAGTGTGTTGCTCTGAAATAGAAATTTTTAATTTAGTTAAAATAAATATTATTTACATTATATACACAAACGTTTACCTGAAATAGAGAAACGACATTTAAAGTTTATTCTTCAAGTGTCAATTCCCTTTTTCAATCCTTTCTTTAGTAATACCTTTGGTTAAAAATTTGTCTCTAATTATCTCTATCTCTCTATCTACCATCTGGGACGGTCCCTATTCTCCCGGCATTTGGAGGTATGCCGCCAAATTTAAATTAAAAACATTCATTTTCTTTACATCTCCCCCCCCCTTTGGAATGAAAATTTGGTAACCAAATTTTCGTAACCATTGCTCAGCTGCTGTTCTCTTCTTTGTTTTCTCGGTCATCTTCCGCTGTAGGAGCAGGAACGAGTTTCGTTATGTGGAAAAGGTTTGATTCTGCCTTCCTGTAGTCAGTACTAATTCTATATATTGAACTTGATATTTTTTTCATAACTTCGTATGGTCCGATCATTAGTTCATCTAATTTTGTCCTCTTTAGTTTGTTTCCGTTTTCTACGTATACTGTATCTCCTACCTTGAGATTATAATATTTTCGATTTTTGTCAAAGAGTTTTTTATTATATTCATGTGATTTTATTGTTTCTTAATGCTGTTCTTCTATCTTAAAACCAATCATCTTCTGTTTTTTCTTGTTTTAGTTCGTTTGGTAACATTGTTATTTCTGTGCCTTCTAATAAATATTTCGGTGCGAATCCTGTAACTGTGTGTTCTGTTTCGTTATATTTTTCTGCACATCCATGAGCTATTGTTGTCCAAGCTATCTTCCTTTCTCTTTCATTTATTCTACATCTGATCTTATTTACCAGTGTTTGGTTCAGTCTCTCGCTCAGACCATTTGAGAAAGGTGAATTAGCTGCTGTGAAAATGATAGGTATACCTTTATTATCGAAAATTTTTTAACTTCTTTTGAGTTAATTCCTGGATATTGGTCTCAGAGAATCATTCCAATTTCATTAATTTCTGTGATGTTTTTTATTATTAATTTTATAAAATCCTTTGAACTCTGTGTCTTTGATGTTAGTATGTATGCATATCTTGCAAAATGATCTACTAGCAGGTGTAGGTATTTTTTTGTAGACCGAAAGCCTCCAAAACCACCTATAGTATCTATAGACATAATTTCAAACGGTCTTGTGGCTGGACCTAAGTGAGACATTAGACCAAATTTATCTATTCCTCTAGATTTATTTTTTTTGCATATCTCACAACTTCTGCCAATTTTTTTTATATTTTTTGTTAGATTTGCTGCTGTATAAAATGGGTTTATTTTCTTTCGTATATGTTTGATTTCAATGTGGCACATATCCTCATGAATTCTTTTGATGAGTTCTATACTAAATTTCTCTGATAGAACTATTTTTTCTTTTTTCTTAACCTTTTTGTAGTACACATTGTGTTTTGATATCAGTTTCCTCCTTCCTTCTTGTATTTCTTCATTACTTTCTTGATCCCTCAAGATATTCTCCATGCTTATTAAGTTTACGATTTTTAATTGTTCCTCCTTATTTTCATTAGATTCTAATACTGGATTTCTACTTAGGCAGTCGGCTTCTATGTTATTTTTTCCTGCAACGTATCTAATCTTGGTATCGTACTGTAATAAGTAGTATGTAAGACCACCTATTTCTTCGTCTGTTCTAGCTTTTATGTATAAGTTTTCTAATGGTTTGTGATCTGTAATTACCGTGAATGATCTTCCTATTAACCAGTATTGCCAATATTGCAGTGCTTCCTTTATGACTAAGCATTCTATGTATATTGCATTTTTTTCTTTTGAGCTTCATTTAATTCTTTTGTAAAGTATGCTACTGGTTTTTCCTTTTCATCCGGTTGTATTTGTTTTAAAACCTCTCCAATACCTAGTAAACTCGCATCTGTGTAACTGATTACTGGTAGGTTTGGATCAAATATTTCTAGAACAGGTTGTGAGCATAATAATTCCTTTATTTTTTTAAATGACTCCTGGCATTCTTCTGACCAAATGAATGGTTGGTTTTTCCTTAGTAGATTGTGTAGTGGATCTATTATTATAGCACTTCTTGGAATGTATTCATGGTAGAAATTAATTTTTCCTAGTAATTGTCTTACATTTTTTTGTGTTTTCGGTACTGGAAAATTTCTTATTGAGATTAAGTTATCTTTTACTGGGCTTACTGTATTATTATGTATTATGTGGCCCAAGTATTTTACTGTGTCTGATGCAAATGTACATTTTTTAAAATCAATTTGAAACCTTCCTTCATTAATGCATTAAATACTTGAGTAAGATAATCCATATGGTCTTCCAACGTTTCTGAGAATATTAGTATATCATCTATATAGTTAACTATAAATTTTCTAAGTTTGTATTTTCTTAAAATGTTACTTAGTATCCTCTGAAATATTGCGGGTGCGGTTTTCAAACCAAAAGGTCCATTGAAAATGCCCCTCCTGAAATGCCCCACACTTTCCACTCAGAATTTAATGATTATCTTGTAAGCATAGAACTGTACCAGTCTAAGGATGATTCCTCTAAAAATAGTCTAAAAATGTCGATTTTCTCTTCATCTTTTTGAATCATCATACGCTCACATTCGTTTTCAAAAATATCCATCCATTGTATTACATTATTATTTTTAATATTAAATTTTTCAATGATGAGTTTTTCCGCTATTTTCTTCCAATTTTGTTTTCTCGTCATTTCATCATCATTTTTTTCTGAAAACTGTTCTAGGATTCTTGATAGTACACTTTCTGTAATGCCGCTTTTAGCACATTGTTGTCTGGTTTCATGTGTAATATCTTCTGGGAAATAATCTTTGAATATCAGATTTCCATCTGCATCTACATAAGCTTTTTTTTTAATTCTTTTGTTAAAGTAATCCATACCCCTCTTTGTTGATGTCTTTTTTGTAACGTGGCTTTTACTTTCTTAAAGTTCGTAGTTTCTATAAGATCTTTGTGATGTCCTAGTGGTTGATTTTGTATTGGTAACCCGTAGGTTTCTCCTTTTTGTGTTGTGATTGCGGTTAGGGTAGAATATTTGACTTTCCATCTTCTCCTGCTTGCACAGTAAATTCAAATTGCAGCTTTTCCATCTAATTTTCTTTTTATTAACTAAAAATGTCGTTTTATAAGATTATTCTATTATTATCCTGGGAAATAGGCAAAAGAAGTAAACACTTGTGCGTTGCTCTGAAATAGAGATTTTTAATTTGGTTAAAATAAATATTATTTACATTATATACACAAACGTTTACCTGAAATAGAGAAACGACATTTAAAGTTTATTCGTCAAGTGTTAATTCCCTTTTTCAATCCTTTCTTAAGTAATCCCTTTGGTTAAAAATTTGTCTCTATCTCTATCTCTCTATCTACCGTCAGGGACGGTCCCTACTCTCCCGGCACTTGGAGGTGTGCCGCCAAATTTAAATTAAAGAAATTCAGTTTCTTTACATATATATAAATAGTATGCATCGTAAAACATTGCACAAACATCTCAACAATATTTTAACTCCAAATATACATACAGATAATTAAGTAACAATTGTGACGCACTTTCAATTGCTACATATATATATATATATATACAATATGTAAAGAAATTCTGTTTCTTTAATTTAAATTGTACTGCACTTCACGCGGTTCTAGAGTGATTACGGGACACATTAGAGGGGGTCACTAATGGAAAGAGATATAGAGAGGTGATGGCGTAAGAGAGCACATGTGCAGAAAAGTAAAATTGCGAGATAAAACTCTTGAAGTGAAAAGTGATAAGAGTAAATAAAGAAATGAAAAGTAATAAGAGTAAATAAAGAAGTGACATAGAATAAACTTTAAATGTTGTTTCTTTGTTTACAGGTGAGACTGTATATAGTGTAAATAATTGTTGTAATATAGTAAATAAAAGAAAACCTTTTACTTTGTTTACAGAGAAACAATTTCTAGTTTACTCTATGAAAATCCTCAATAATAGAATAGCTATCTTATACATATATACACATTTATCAATTTTGTATTAAAGATACTTAGCTTTAATAAATGTGTGTGATTTGCAGCAAAGACGATACATCCTAAGCACTTCTTCTTTTCGCCATTTCTGTTTCCGCATTTTCTGTTGATTAATAAAATGCTTATCCTTCTCTGGTTTTACATAATCGGTTTTGTATTAAAGATAATTATCTTTATTTTTTCGTAGTTTGGAACAAGAACCGCATGTAGTATCTTCACTCTTCGTCACTATCGTCCTTAATCACTGGTATTATATCTTCTTTGTTAAATATTTTACATAATATTTCGGCAGGTCTGACAATTGTGGATAGATACCGTGCGTGCGATAAGTAATAAATTATTGCTACTACGTGTTAGCAGCATTCTATGGTACGATTACCATTTGCACATTCACAACTGTAGCGTTCTATTGCCGAAAATCCAATTGAATTTGATTTATAATGAATACAACACCGGTAAGGTTTGCTATTAATGTGGCGCGATCTAACTTCGTATCGAACAATATTGTTTGCATCCTTCAAACAAAGGATATTGTTGTCTTCGTCCATTATTTCTTAAATGGTTTAAATTATTCGCGTCATAAGCACCACCTTCATAACATTATTAATAATATACGATTGCAAATACTTATATTCTTTCGACGCATTGCCTGTAAGTAGGCCTTGTGTATTGAAAAGCTGATAGGAAATGCAAAAAATAAATCTTTGAATGAGGAAGAATTTCTTTCCCTTCACTTAGAGCTGTTACAGAGATTTTTAAAGCTTACCTAAGTTTAACTCAGAGAATACGAGGTTAGATAATCAATGGAATTAAAAGTGGCTCGCAATTATTATCTAATTATTTATATGTATATTTAGAGTTAAAATATTGTTGAGATGTTTGTAAAATGTTTTACGATGCATACTATTTATATATATTATACAATTAGGATAAAAAGAAATCGTTAATTTAATAAAAAAAAATTATCCGAGGCGAGATTCGAACTCACACCAAAAAAGTACGCAGCGGTTCCACAACTAAAACTGCGCCCTAGACCACTCCGCCACCGACCTTGTTGAAAATTCTTACCCTGTTCCAGATGATCTTGAACACGGTAACAAAACAATTAACCGAATTAATTCAATTTCTTTCCCTTGTACACCCTTTGGACGAATGCAGAAATGTTTAGAAGCATTTAATATACATATTGAATAAAGACGATACAAATATTCAATGTAGAAGCTACTTTTTCGTACGAAATACGTGGACACAATTAGTTTTTCATTTTCCCAAGTATGTTGCTGATTTAAAAATAATATGAAACTTATTGAGGATAATAGTTATGTTATAATGTTGTTACGGTCAGAATATAAAAGTGGTGCTCTTGCAACTTCATTATGAAATCTGCACTTTTCTGATTTTTTGGGGGTTTTTCATTTTTCGTACCTAAGCTTTACATAAGAAAATACGAAAAAATTCTCAAGCATGTGGCACAATATACGTAATATGCCAGATTTTTTTTAGAATTTTTTCTCGTCGTTTAAATGGGAGAAATATGCCGAAACTGATATTTCGATTTTTCGCCATTACAACCCCCCAGGTTAAGATAGAGGGTTGAAACATTGTGTGAAGGGTTTTATTTGGGTAGCCTATTGAATGGTGCATCATATGTCTAATTTGGTTCGAGGGCACTTTTGACCCCCTTATCCGGCTATGCCCTTTCATGCCAGTATCCCGAAGGCAGTCATGTTGTAAAATGGATTTGCCCGAAGGCTGACGATTTTAAAATAAATAAATGACGAAAATAACGTACAACGGTCATAGTATATGATCGTAGTCAAAGAATCCATTAGACATTTCTAATGACGAACGGAGGGCTTTCATTGATATTGTGACCATCTCCTGCTGACTGAACCCCAGGGCCTTTCACTTCTTCTTAGTGCCTGTGAGCATTGCCGCTCGACACACTACTACTATAGGTAAGACTTTAGCATTTTGGCTAAGGGTTCGTATTCTTATATATTCCGCGGTATCCTTGTACTTCCTTGTAGGCTCTCTTCAAGTTGTCTTTATCCTCATTGCGGTCAGTTATATCCACTACGAGTATCCCCTCCTGGTCCTTGATAACCATATCCGGGGTTTCAACTCTTCTACTACATTAACCACCGTTTCTAGGAATACCGCGGACTTTCCAAACAACTTATTGTCTATAGATATTATGATCTCATTGTGTCTAGATATTCCTGCGAGCTTAGTGTATACAGTTGCCCAATATATGCGTTAGAGTCTGTATTTGCATGTTACACCTTCGGCATTTGGGATCAATATCTTTTCTTGCCCTGATTAATGCAACTTTTGCGCCAAAGGTATTTATTCTATGTTTTAGCGCGTCTAGATATCTAGACGGCTGCAGGAGTCTTGGGTCATATAGATAGGCGTTCCCCACTTTGTCACCCATAAATTCGTGAACACCGTGGCCTTACGATACAAGGTATCTCCATTTCTCGGTTTGCTGCTTTCTTAGAGACATGAGCTCGCCCTCGATTTCTGTTTCTGTCGCTGGCCAGATTAGTCCCACTTTTGCGTACTATTGCAACATTTCCTCCTGCCCCACACAGGCTTCCCTCACTGTCTGTTCTTGGCTTCTTTCCGTTTTTTGGCCATATTTCAGTTTGGCGATTCTCACAATGTCAGCCACTCGCTGAACCCCGAGTCATGTTGATCTCATGATCAAGCGACTCAATGGTATTCAGCGATGGCGAACATGCTACTAATTTGTGAATACGAGGGCAATCCAGAAAGTAAGTTCCGTTAAGCAATTAAACAAAGGGAAACCATTATTATAAAAACACCTTTATTGCATAATGATGTTCAATGCTTAGATTGTATTTCAACATAGTTACCACCATTGTTGAAGCATTTATCATAGCGGGGCACGAGCTTTCGTGTGCCCCCGTCGTGGAAAGATGCTGCCTGCGATGCCAACCATGTGGTAACAGCGTTTTTCACCTCGTCATCTACCGTGAACTGCTTGCCAGATAGAAACGATTTAAGGTGCAGGAAAAGATGATAGTCACTTGGCGCTAGATCGGAGCTGTAGGGGGGTGGTCAAACTGTTCCCAGCGGAACTCCGTAAGGACTTGTTGCGTCACAATCGCTTTGTGCGGGCGTGCATTATCATGAATGAGAACAATACCCCGCCGAAGCATGCCTCGAGGCTTATTCTGTATTGCGCGACACAGTTTTCTAAGCGTCTCGCAGTAAGCAGCTGCGCTGATTGTTTAACCTCGTAGCATGAAATCCACCAGTAGAATGCCGTGTCTGTCCCAAAACACTGTACACATGATTTTTCGGTACGTTATTGCTGGTTTGGCTTTCGTCCTTGTTGGCGATGTCGTGGGTCTGCATTCCATTGACTGGTGTTTTGATTCAGGGGTGACATGAGACACCCAGGTTTCATCCCCAGTGACGATATGGCTTATGAAGTCACCGCTCTCGTCGTTGTACTGTGTCAAAAACTCAAGTGCGCTGCCCTGACGTTTCTCTGCTTTTCTGTGATATCTTTCGGTACCCACCGAGCACACAATTTTCTAAAATTCAGTTTTTCGGTTACAATTTCGTGAAGAAGTGAACGGATAATTTGAGGAAAAGCATTGACAGTGTCGTAATGGAGAATCTTCGGTTCTCCCTAATCTTCTATTCAACTTCGGTAAGCAAATCATCGTCAATCGGAGACAGCCGCGCACTTCGTTCTTCATCGTGAATGTTTTCACGTTCTTCATTGGAACTTCGCATCCAACCCTTTACTATTGAATCACTCATCGCGTTTTGTCCGTAAACTTCACAAATCAGCGGGATGTTCAATTTTTTTAACCATTTTAAACGCTGAACATGCAGCCGGCGCAATAGTCAACGATCTACAAATAACTTTAATTGTTTGCCAATGAGTTAGCAATGTGGACGCGCATGCGTAAAATCACAGATGCAGCGCTTTCGCGACAAAAATTGAAAACGGAACTTCCTTTCTGGATTGCCCTCGTATATCGGGTTAGGAGATATGTTCTGATCAAACCGACTTTTTGGTGGGGCTTCAGTTTCGTGCGACTTATGTTATTTGCTGCCTTTATTATTTCAGCTAGTTGGGCGCGTTGCACTCCCTTCCATGGACTTAGTATGACTCCTAAGTAGCTTAATGTTTCGTCGGGTAGGGCTGGAAGTGTGCGTCTTTCATTTATACTGTGGGGCTTTGGTCGTGCGGGTGAAACGACAGTGCAGTGCTTCGCTTAGTACTAACTTTATTGCTACAACTATACTAGACTAGACAATACGGTGTACTAATAATTATGACGGTAAAGTAGCCGTAACTGTACGCTTAAGACTAGCACTTACTCTAACGATAAACGTATTCGACAACGCGCGAAAAACCGGGGTCAATGTTCGATGGCGAGCAGCTGATCACGACGACGTGCGAGAGAGGGACGGAATGATAACAAGCGAACTGGCTCGGCGTATTGACTCTGCGAGACTGCTTTCGTCGCGAGGGACGACTGCTTAAATACTGTTATGTTTTCGCGAGTGTTCGATTTCTGGAGTCGTCGATCCATGCGTGCGTGTCGGCGAAGTCGCGCTGTCCGCGTCTTGTCGCTAATGTTCTCGCGTGCGGATTCGTCGCGAATATTCGCTGGAGATGCGCTACAATACCAAGCCTTGCGTCTTTTATGTACCATGTTTCGCTTTTATTGATATCTTGGAATGCTGCACACTTAGAGGCCTGCATCCGTTTACGCGGATCGCGACGGTGGTTCAGACACCGACTGTATCGAACCTTAATCGATCCTAGTCTAGTTAGGGTGGGTGAATGAATATAAACTTAACGTCGAAGCTAGTGGTTTTCTACGTGTGCGTTGCGTGTTAATGTTTGAAGCCGACTGTGTTCTGTTTGAGGCCTAGTGGACAACTCGTGGATAACTGACGGATAACATAATGTTTGAAAACGACTCGTGGATGACTGATGGATGACTTAATGTTCGAAGACGACTCGTGGATGATTGACTTTCGCGACCGATGCTGCCGATCACGAAGTCTCTGAGTTTCATAGTTGCTCGCTGATTGGTTTCTTCGCATTTTTGATAGTTAGCAATCAGCGAGCCTAATCGGAGCCCCGACACACCTCTTTGCGCCCTTAGCGCGCTCGCTTGGTGAGGGATGTCGCGGTGCTTGTGGTGGTGACGACATTTGACAACGTTGTGGAAATTCCTCCAGGTGGTTGACCGTTCGGTATCTTTACCATTACAAACAGATGTCGAACTACCCTTCAGAATTTCTCGGTTTATGATACGGCTACGGTTATTGAGATACGGAGGAAGCGACCATCCAATACTCGACGACCCTTCTTTCGTCAGGACATAAACTAATTCTAAAACCATGCTAATTGTAACTAAAATTCCTTAATCTCAAAAATAACGATCTGTGCACGTCCGCGTCATAAACCGTGTTGGCGACGGTCGTCAAAAGTATCAGTTCCAATACGGTAATCGGTTGAAATATTTCTTTTAAGGGGTAGCATTCGCTCGGGCTCCCATCAAGTATTGGCAAGCCTGAAGTAAATGGCACTCTTCCCCATAAACTGCCATAGAGGCTTCCAATTTCAGCCTCATTAGGGAGCTCTACTTTCTCCGCTGCTTTGATATGGTCCCCTTTGGCCGCAAGATTGACCAACCTTCTTGGGAATTTCTTGTATATTTCTTAATATCGAGAGTGGACGAATTTACCCCTTCGGGAGCTGTCGTTTTCCCTATTATTCATATTTCTTTTTTGAGTTCCTCTTTTTCCCTTAGGGGGATCGTCTCTTATACCTTCTTTTAGTTTCTCCGTAAATTCAAGTATCAGCTTCTCGATATCCTGAGGACAGTTTATATCCTCCCTGGCCCACTTCTAGATTTCTTCCTCCAGTGACTTGAACTCATTGTTGGAATCGAGTTTGTAGGCCAGGATAGCCCCTCTTAGTGCCTCTTGTCAATCCTCTTCTTCGATTACGGCATCGAGGGGGCCTCCCACTATATTATCGACGGCAGCTTGAAAAGAGGAAGTTGAAGTGTTATCAGATTGTTCCCCTTCGGCCGCCGTTTCTATACCTTGAGCAGGCAGGCAGCTCATTTTATCACTTATCTGCTTCAAGCTTTTGCCTGGTAGGAACTGCATAATTTAATCGTTGAGATGCCGTTCGTTTTTAAACCTTTCATTTAATTAAATAAGGAGCTCTACCTCCTCCTTTGACCAGCCCGAGGTGCTTCTAACTGGTCGGTTCCTACCGGCGCTTGAGCTATCATTGATCTTCTTTGCATTTCTTATATATGGGTGGCTGTGCCTTTCGTGTTGCGACAACCCACTTTTTGTGTATAAGCATTCGCTGCAAGAGTCACATTTAAACGGTGCATCCCTGTTATTAGCTGCCGTTCCCTTACATTTTGGTCTATGGCTTCCTTCAGCCGTGCAGCTTGTCAAACTCTTTTTGGCATGCAGAGCATCTCCATATTAATTTCATTGTTGGGTGCTGTTCATTTACATGTTGTTTAAATTTTTACTCCTACACGAACCTCCTGTCGTATCTTCTAGTCTGACAGGTAATACGTATGATCTGCCCGCTCAAAAGTGAATCGATCCGTTGTGCCAATTCGTTAGCCATGTGATCGCCATGTCGTCATAAAGTGGCCCTCCCGTCCATAGAGGACATGTCCTCCACAAGGGACCCAGGTCCGGGGATCCCTGCGTCCGAGGCTCTTTCTTTCATACTTAACATTTTTGTTTATGTTTTGTGAGATCGAGTCGTCTAATCCGTATCATATCCGTCTCAAGTCCAATGTAAGTGCCATATGTCAAATGCCAGTGGTGCAATCCTTCAATATAGATCGGCCGTCCGCCGGTCACTGGACCTTACATATATATACATATATATACATACATATATATCTATAGGGCACATTGTACACTAAAAAAACGTTCCGGTAGTCTCGTCACTAATTTGATGATAAGGCAGTTGCCTTCTTTCTTCTTTTTTGAGATGGGAAATGTGTTACGCACACCGGGAGATGTTGTTACCGGTAGTTTGGGACTCCATCGAAGGGTCTACCCACTAAAATCAACTGTATTATACCTGAGTATGGCAGGCAGCACCGTGGTAACCGAAGCGACGATGGACAACAATTTATCCAATTCCTGTTCGAGGTCTTCTTCTGAAGTACGCTGTGGTGCGGTTGAATCGTCAGAAGCTACTCAGACAGCCCACAAGGACGCGAGTCGAGATTCTCTTGAGCTCGATTTTCTTGAGTGTGCCGCTGTTCATTAATTCTCTGGCCGATGATTCACTCCATATACCGCGATACGAGAGCGTGGTTGTTGTATATGATACACTTTTTACGGCGTATCTCTCCTTGATGGCTTCTGGACGCGGTTTGTATTTCTTCACCTTATTCATGTGTGCCGTATTCAGGTCAACGTGTTCTCTGACGATTTGTGCGTCTAAAACCAGTGCCACTTCTTTGCTTACGTATATCAGGTCAGGTTTTCTTAGTCCATCTGCTGGCGTTGAAGTGAGGCTTCACCTCGACCTTTCCATATTTTTTGCCCAAAGCTCTTTTTATATACGTTGTTATTGCATCGTACCTCTCGATTCTTGCTTTGTGTGTTCTGTGACACTGCTGGAGGACATGAATGAGTGTCTTCGTTGTCCCGCAGCCTGCTCTGCAGGAACGATCTTGCGTTCTGCCACGAGTCGTTCTGGACCGAGTCGGCATTGCATTGTTGCGCAATTTGATAGTGTTTGTAATATCTTTCCCGCTCAAAAGATGGGTGCCACCAGTTACCCATTGATTTTGTTAGGGTACTTTCCTTGCTTCTCTTAAACATTTTTCATCACCGGACGTATACAACTTCTCTGCCCATCTCTTGAAGATTTTATCAGGATTATCGCATATTTGGCGGTTGTCAGTTTGTCGCCAATCAGCTCTTTGAATTTCACAGAGCATAAACTGATCCCTCTGCTGATCTACTTGAGCCAGCTTTCTTAATCGTATTCTTCTATGTAGGGGCATTAGCCACGACATAGATGGAATTGATAGCCTGCCGTCTTGAAAATAGGCGTTGGGTGCGTCATGTGGGAGGCACAGCCACTTTCTCACCGCAGCTCTAGATATTGAGTCTATCTTTCTGAGCCTACTTAGCGTGGTAGAGCACTGGCAGAACCATAACCCTTAAGCAGAAGAGCCTCTGCTGCTGCTTTAATGGAGCCTTTGTCAGCTTTTCAATGCCTCCTTTAGATGGATGTAGGGTTGGGCAGGTATTCGTCCTTCGGGTGTAAATGGTACACCGAGGTATCTCTACTCGTCCTGTCTTTGCAGTGACGGGAGTTATCATCCCGCACATATGAATTTAATTTTGTCGTCCACCACTGATTTCTTTTGGTGCGGTACATTCCTAATCGCAAGCGAAAAGGATTTTGTTGTATTGATGTGGAGTCTACATTTCGCTAGATAGTCCGTCGTCAAATCGATGGTGATCTAAAGGCCTTTTGGTGTTGTGGCCATAAATAATAGGTCATCTGTGAATGCTAATGCATTGTGATGACTCGCGCCAATGTCAAGGCCGATCTCTGGAGGTATAGTCCTGAGGAGTCGGTCGATGACCATGTTAAATAATATTGGCGATAGTAGGTACCCTTGCTTGATACCACATCTAGGTCTTATTTAGTCGGACTCACAGCCGCACTCATTGAGCCGCACTCATGATTGTCCATAATGTATTATATCATGTGCTTGGTTACACCCATGACGTAAATTGTGTCTCTAATTGTGTTATGTGAGACAAAGTTGAACGTTTATGCAGAGTCCGTGGCCATCATGTACAACTGTTTGAATTGTTTTCTATGGTACTTTGTAATCATATCCAGAGCGAAGATGTTTTCTGCGCCTCCATCTCTTGGTACGAAAGCTTTCTGCCTAGGATGAACATTAAGCTTGTCACTCAGGCGCATTGCCAGTACTTGTGGAAGGACCTCATTATTATTGACTGACCTGATATTGGTCTAAAGTCCCCGGGTCTCTCTGCATCATTTCTTTGGAATTAAGGTTGTTCTTGCCTTAAGAAGGTGCTTGGGCAGTCGTCCGCACAATAATAATAAATGAATTATTCGTGTTAGAATGTCTAGCGAGACTGCTTTCAGTTGTCGTGTTGAGCGCCCGTCCGGTCTCGGACTAGTTATCATTTCCGGGAAGGACCTCTTAATCTCCTCAGAGATTATTGGTTTACACAGATCTTGTATATCAGGACAATCGGATTGCCCTTGTCCGTGTCAGTTCTGAGCTGAGCTTTGAATGGCAGCCGAAGAGAGCGACACGCAACGGCTATGCTGCCATGGAAGCCCCGTAGCAAGGAAGACCGAAGTTACGGATCCAATTTACCGATTTCCCTTACCTGCATTAATCTATCGACTAGAGGCTCCTGACCTTGAACACCTGCTGCGCATATAGCTGCGAACCGGCGCGACACTTCCACGTGACACTCTCCTGGATTTTCAAAGTCCGAGGGGAAGATGCGGATACCGTCGCACACGGGTCCGGATCCGTAAAAACGCGAACTAAATTCGTGACAATTTTATTTTTCCATTATTTGTTATAAAAAGAGTGGTTTCCAAGGTTTTTAAGCCGTAGAGTTTGATTTTGATATCCAGTTTCATGTAGAACGTCTAATTTGCGTTATATTTAAAGTAATTATACTGGCCTCATATATGGCCTACAATCACCCCTCAGTAACATTTATTTACAATACTAATCTCTTCATCGGAGTTCTTAAAACGCATAAAAGTAATTAATTATTTAAATATATAAATTAAATATAAAAAATAATAATTTATCACTGTATATTTATATTAGAAATTTTTATATAAATTTTTATATTATCGTAATTATTATGAAGAAATTACATCACCATTATACTTCTGCATCTAATGACGGAATCCGTTTCTTCTGGTTCATCCTCATCCACCGGTAATGAAATCAGGTTCAGCATTTTTTCTTCTATTTCTTTTTTCTTATCCTTTCGATGTACATAGGCACTCAAGTATGGGTCCGAACTTAAAATTAAACGATGGAACAAATCTTCATTGGTTTTCACTCGCGATAATTTTCGGGTATGGTGTTCTCTATAATATTTCACATATTTGTTATTAGCTTCTTGAGCTTCTTCGGAGAGTTCTCCAATGGGTAAGATCGCATTTTCAATAACGCTCGATCCAGGAATTAGAATGTTGTGTACAGAAACAGGCATATAATGCCAACTGTACAGTTCTACATATTGTTCAGCAGTTTGTAAGCAGTATCGTCCAAATTCTTCTGTTTTAATTCTATACCCACTATTAATTACACGCAGAATCACACTGAATCTTCTAATAATGTTCACATCTATGCCGGTTATTTTTTATCCAATTCTGCATCCTTGAAGAATTTCCGCGCGGTATTGCCATCATTTGTTTTGGCACATCAACTAGGAGACCCATGCCTTTCCGAAATCTTTCTTGGATAAGTATTTTCCTTTCTTCAAAAATCGGTCTTTTATCTTTTAGAATCTTCCACGTCTTCAAGTTCAATCTGTACGATATATGTAGATGACATTCGAAAAACCGAATGTATGCATGAAGTATAGATAAACTGAATCTTTATGTGGATTCGTGAATCGGTCTTTCTTCCATCGATTTAATCGAATTCATTTCTGATAGTGTAGCGGTGCACATATAACACCGCATTCCAGATGCGCCAGCCAACGCATTGCACACTTTTCCGTCAACCATTGTTAAAAATAAAGAAAAATTGATTTTTCCTATTTTTGATGCATATGGTTGCAGTGCTCGAATTTGTTCTCCAATATATTTTTCTTCTTGCTTCGATGCATCCTCTGTCTCTTGAAGCCACTGCATTCTAATTGTTCTGCAAGAACGCGTGGATGATGGCTTGGAATTTTTCCATATAATTTTGTTATCATTATTGTTTATTACGCGAAGTGGAACAAAGGAGGTAATAAAAAAGCTTCCATCTTTAAAATTGTCTGTGTCCATTTTTTGTTTGTAAGATGAAAATCTCGAACTTCCATCAAAACCCCATTTGCAGAATAAGGTTAACTCACATTCACTTTCACTATCTCTATCAACTGGTGGAATTATATTCACTATAATTTCATACGTTTTGTTCAATAAGTCCTGTAACGGCACTTCACATTTCTGTTCGGTCACAATTATTCTTTCTGGATAGAATTGCTTTTTTACTTTTAACACTTCATAATACGACGGATATAATGGATGTCCATGAAGATTAGCTGATGAACGTAGAGTTTTGTATGCATCCTTCGATAAATCTAGCGTTATTATAAGAGATAACGCTTCTTCGGGAGACAGCTTTGAATGTGGAGGTTCCGATTTTTTACTTCTCTTAAGTTTTTCCGAAGATGTAGTCCGTGAAAGTGCGGTGCATTCTTTTAATATTTTCGCAGCTGATTCCCGTCCTTCTTTTCTCAGTTTCATTGTAGCTGCATACACAATTTCTGTATAAGAATGTAGTCGTCAAATTTCTTCCGTTTTTCTGCGTTTCACGGTTTCGCAACATTCTTTAATACTTTTTGGTGGACGTCCCCTTCTTAATGATGTTCCGGGAAAATACTGAATAATTTCTTCAGGAAATATAATGTCTCTTGAAAGCTACTCACTATATTTACTTAAAAACACTGCGTTTACTCTATGACACGAATTCCATCGTTTAAAATAATTTACAAAAAAGTGGCTTCTAATGTATTTTCTAAATTCTTCACTAACCGCTAGATTGTCACCGATGGACAAAGTTTGTATTAAGAAATTTAACACATTTTCCTTTCTTAACTCTAATGATTGACTTGAGAACTTAGTTAGCATTAAATTATGTAGCATAAACCTCGTAATCTTCATTTCCACCATTGTATAACACAACACGAGATTGAGAATATAACAAACTAGTACTTCACTCGCTCGCTTTTTCAAAGAAAGCTCGATTAGCTGTGAACACTTCAAGTGTTCGTAATGAACTAAACGACTTTTCCTGAATGCAAAAAGCATTAGGACAAAAATTGGCTCTCGCATTGGACTTGGGGCGTACACTTTCATATATTGTAAAACTGAACTCATCATACCTTCTCGTGGGTCGCGGGTCGCTGCGACAAGACTCGAGACCTAATACAGTGGGTTTATGGTACGTTATTTGCTATTAAGTTGCTGGAAGAAACTCCAAACTACTCGTTAAGCTATGAAAACTAGGAATCATTGTATTAATATTCGTCAGAAAAGTTGCGAGGTGGGAAATGCCAGCCCATACAAGAAGGGGTAGTATGGGGTTGTATCAAAATTACTGAAAATTGAGAAATCCCGGTGGTTACCCGAATATACCGTTCTACCTCTGAATGTTCCTCGACCGGAATCCGTGCGTACACTATTGACCGTGGCGTGTAACAAACCACGGAAATCCTAGGTTCCGAGGAAACATTCATCAAACAGACTCGATGAGCAATTTTTAAACATCTGGTACGGAGGTACAGAAAAACTAATTTCGGAATATGATGGTTTCTTAGACTGTTACTGCTGTTAAAGGTACTTCTATGGTTAAGATTCGGCGGTTCATTCTAAAGATCATAAAGGAGAGCTCGCAACGCGACAGTTATATTAGTTTAAAAGTCGACAATTGCATGCCAAAATAACTAAATATAATTGTACGTTAGTCACTATTCCGATCATAAAGAAAAAACGGCTTTTACTTAATATAAAAGGAGGAGGCTCAAGGCAACTGACGGTTGTCGGTAGATTTTAGCTGTTGGTTACATAGTTATTGCTATAACTCCCAAATATGCAAGTTTATGCAGGAAATTCTTAGGCACGTATCTTTAATAAGTCCCAACAAGTACTTTCATGCAACATTCATTGTGACCTCTCGTGACCTCGGCACTGTAATCGTCACTAAGTGAAAAAACAAGGAAATATAGGGATTTCTTTAACGATGTTTTTCAAAGGTTCAGTTACGCACGTTTAAAAAAATTTAAATATTCATGTAGCTGAAAGAACGCTCTTGAATTCTGCATAATTGGTGTTACTCAATTTTCAACCGCTACAACAATATAACCATGTAAAATATGAAATTTCAGACGAATAGTGTGATTATTCTATAACGGGCATTTCTACTGGTTTTCAACACTCTTTTAAAAAATTCTAAGTGACTCAGGGCAACTCTATTTTACAGCAATAGTTGCTTCATCGATATACGAATCTATGGTTAAAATCTTGTGGATTTCTAACGAGGTTGATAATTTGATTTTAGTTGGCGTTTTTATGATTTCGGACCACTGTGCGCCGCAACTGCGTTGCTCTTCGCGTTCCAAACCTTATCTCCCTGCTAGCGGTTTCCTGGGACCTCGCACGCTTATACAGAAAAGAAAACTCTCCCCGCACCTCCCGAGGGCGTCACCAGAACATTTTGGGTTACCCTGGCGAACACTCTAACGAGGGCTCGGATTGGTATACGGTTCCGCTGCTGGGTTGCGGAATAAGAACCAGATTCCCTTTCGCCCGATGGGTGTGTCTCGTTCGGTAATGTTTATGGCTCTTAGGAAACCTCATCTACATACGATTTCTCTTAGAGTTTAGAATCGACTGACTCGTGCGCAACGGCTGTTCACACGAAACTCTTCTCTACGTGAGTCCTCCAGGGCCTCGCTGGAGTATTTGCTACTACCACCAAGATTTGCGCCGACGGCGGCTCCAGGCAGGCTCACGCCCAGACCCTTCTGCGCACACCGCCGCGACCCTCCTACTCGCCAGTGCTTCATGAAAGACGGTCACACCCGAGGGTGACGCACGTCACTCCCCACTTGCCGCTGACCGCGGAGTATAGGCGCGACGCTAGGTGAGTTGCTACACGCTCCTTGACGGAATCCGACTTCATTGGCCACCGCCCTGCTGTCTTAAGCAATCAACGCCTTTCATGGTATCCCATAGGCGTCCACTTAGGCCTCTTAAATCTGCGTGTGGTTCATCCCACAGCGCCAGTTCTGCTTACCAAAATTG
Organism: Eucera pruinosa; assembly: GCA_028830335.1. Lineage (NCBI taxonomy): Eukaryota > Metazoa > Arthropoda > Insecta > Hymenoptera > Apidae > Eucera > Eucera pruinosa. The sequence continues at coordinate 20,286 of JAMYCR010000065.1, read as the reverse complement.
GCCCACTTGGCACTCTGATCCAAAATCTCATGGTTTCACGGCTGAGGCAAGCCAGAGATCCCACCCATTTAAAGTTTGAGAACATGTTGAGGTCGTTTCGGCCCCAAGGCCTCTAATCATTCGCTTTCCCAGATGAGACCCGCACGCGTTCTAATGAGTACCAGCCAAGTAAGGTTTAAAGGTTTCGGTAGTAGCGCAAGGGTAGGATGGTGGATTATATGGATGGCGAAGGGCGTTTGAAATAGCAACGTGTCTTATACAAAAGAAAAATAGCATTTATTAAATATAATTATATGTACAGAAATATACACGTTTGTAATGGTGGTCTCGTGAAACAAATTATTTAGATAAAATTTCAATCGTGGGTCGTTTGGGAATATCCTGCTTACGTCTGTGATGGCTAGTTTAAAAGTTGAAATCAGTTTTACTGAATAATTGCCCACGGTAGGGGTTGGTGGTGATTATTCGCTGTCTGGTCTTCTCGAATAATTGCTCGCTGCAATGTACAGTTGGTATTTTAGTCTATTGATGGAATTTCGTCGACCTGCGCGGCGTGTACGTGCCGCTTTCATTAGCAAATTACGAGTCTTGACCTATAAATATCTATAATAATTACCCGTTCTTTTTAATACCTATTTTTACAATATATTATGTGATACGAAGAGTAACCTCTGGAGGTGCGCTCGTTCGGCCGCAACGTCTCCAAAGGGGGATGATGGTCGGAGGAAATGAGCTTGCCGGGCGAGCAGTGTTGCCAGCTTCTGCCCGACAATTGGAGGGTGTTTGGGATAAGTGAAGTTTAAAGAATGCGTCAAACTTATCGCCCAAGGCCTAAGTCACTAAGACTGGCTGGTATAAGGATTCCACTTCAGGACCTTCTTGAGTCGATACGAGATTCGCAGGTGTCCTTTTTGCTAGCTAACTGAGGGCCGGATAGGCCGTATATGTGTTTGGTGGTGTTGCGTTTCTCTTGTGGGAGAGGTGATCGGTCCGCTTCTCATCGGTGGCCATCTGGTGGCGGTTGGTGGAACCACTGGGCTGGTCGGAGCGAACCGGAGAGTTCGAGGGCTGGTTGGCGACTGAGGCAGTTCAGGCGGTGGCCCGCAGGGGCGCCGACGCTGCTCCTCAGTGCATGGTGGTGGCTCGACTCCCTTCACTCGGCCGCGTTCAGCGACAGGCAGGAACGTCGACGTTCGTGTCTACGGACGTGACACGTGCGATCGTTCGGTCCAATCGCTCCGCGGTTGGGAGCGTGTTACAAACGATGCTTCGGTCGAGTCGCTCCGCGGGTCGGGGCGACTTACTTCTGACTGAAGTATATTTACTCACTGATTAATAAAACAACTAAATAACTAAATAACTAAATAACTAAATAACTAAATAACTAAATAACTAAATAACTAAATAACTAAATAACTAAATAACTAAATAACTAAATAACTAAATAACTAAACAACTAAACAACTAAACAACTAAACAACTAAACAACTAAACAACTAAACAACTAAACAACTAAACAACTAAACAACTAAACAACTAAACAACTAAACAACTAAACAACTAAACAACTAAACAACTAAATAACTAAATAACTAAATAACTAAATAACTAAATAACTAAATAACTAAATAACTAAATAACTAAATAACTAAATAACTAAATAACTAAATAACTAAATAACTAAATAACTAAATAACTAAATAACTATATAACTGAACAAATAAGTAAGTAGACAACTAAATAATTAATTTGCCTGTAATCATTCGGTCGATTCGCTCCGGCGGTTGCAGCTGTCACGTCCGTAGACGCGGACGTCGACGCTCTGACACTGAGCGCAGCCGAGTGGAAGGAGAACCCAGTGGAAGGAGAGCCGAGTCACCACCAACCGACACCAGATGGCCACCAGCGAGATGCGAATTAACCGCCTCTCCCGCAAGGAAGACGCTGCAACCCCAGGCATATATTCGGCCCAAGTCACCCTAAAACTTCAGCAAAAATAGCATTTGCCGGTCTCGTTTTGACTCGAGAAGATCCTGCAGAGGAATTCTTAAACTAGCCAGTCTCAGTGACGTTAGGCCTCGAGCGATACGTTGGCAAGCTCTGTTAAATTGCTCTTACCCAACGCACCTTTCCGATTGTCGAGCAGAAGCTGAAATACCACACTGCTCGCTCGACAAGCTTACTTCCTTGCCCATTACCCCCTTTTGGAGACGTTGCTACCAAAACGCGTGCACCTCCAAAAGGTTAAACTTTGTATCATACTATAGTAATAGATATTCAAAAAACCGCGTAATTAATATTATAATTATTTTGTAGAGTTGTTAATGAGAACACGTAGAGCAGGGCGAAGAAACTGTATCTTCAGATTCAAACATAGATTGTACATTGCAGCGAGCAATTACTCGATTCAGATAGAATCATCACCACAGAAATACATATTAAAGCCAATTATAATTATAAAAACAGAGATACCAGATTTGATTAGAATACCTACAAGAGACCCTAGATTACAATTTTATATAAAGAAATTATTTCAAGAAACCATCATTCCAAACTTGTAAATATATGATATACTTTCTACTATATCAACCTTGTAAATATATTTAATGATATCTTGTAAAATATTTAATAAATGATATATTTTTATTACAAAACACGTTGTCAATTTAAAACGCCCTTCGCCACTTTCACACAATCCACCAACCTGCCCATTGCGCTACTACCGAGAAACAAGTCCAACTAAGATCCAAATCGAACACCAGAGTCAGTTTGCCGCTCGACTGATTTAAAGTTCGAATAATCCACATTCAGACGTAACACAGCGCTGCTGGCCGGTCGAGTCGCTCCGCAGCTCGGAGCGCGTTCCTGCTGTTACGTCTGACTGTGGAAATATTCGGATTTTGCATCAGTTGAGCGGCAAACTGATTCTGGTGTCCGATTTGGATCCTAATAATACTCATTTATCGGTAGTAGCGCAATGGGCAGGATGGTGGATTATGTGAAAGAGACGAAGGGCGTTTATAGATAGCAACGTGTAATTTTAACAAATCAATTCATTTATTAAATATATGTGGTAGAAAATGTATATCATTAATATATTTACAAATTTGAATAGTGGATTCATGAAATAATTTATTTACATAGATTTGAAATCTCGGATCCTTATTAGGTATCCGACTGAGGTCTGGTATCTCTGTGTTTTGTATTTTTATTGGCTTTAATACGTATTTGCTCACAGTAGGGGACTGTGGTGATGATTTTGTTTTTGTTAGAGTAATTGCTCGCTGCAATGTACAATTGATGTCTAATCTCATTTGCAAATTCTACAATATAGTAATAATATTACTTATGCCTTCTTTACATATCTAATTATAATTATTAAGTACGATTTAGAATTTTAACTTTCGGAGAAGCACCCATTCTGGTAAGCCACGTCTCCAAAAGGGTAATGGGGTAATGCGCAATCTAACAGAGTCTTCAAATGTATCGCTCGAGGCCTAACGTCACTGAGACTGGCTGGGTTAAGAATTCCTCTACAGGATCTTCTCGAGTCAAATACTAAGTCGACAAATGTTATTTGCTGGTTTCTTGGGGTGGCTTGGGCCGAATATATGCATGGTGTTTCAGCATCTTCCTTGCGGGAGAGGCGGTTGATCCGCATCTCGCTGGTGGCCACCTCGTGTCGGTTGATGGTGACTCGGCTCTCCTTCCACTCGGTTCTCCTTCCACTCAGCTGCTTCACCTGGCTGCTCTGCTCATCTGCGCTCAGCGTCAGAGCGTCTACGGACGTGACACTGCCGATTCTTCGGTTGAGTCGGTCCGACGCCTAAGCGCGCTACCGTTATTGCCGCCGGTGGCGTCGCCACGACGCTGAGGCGTACCACAGATGACGCCCACGCCGGACGAGTCGCTTCGTAGCCAGGGGCGAGCGACAATATCATCGTCAAGGCGAGTCGCTTCGAGGCTCATGGCGTACCACCGATATCTCTCTCAGGTCGAGTCGCTCGAAAGTCCGGAGCATGCTCGGACGGCCGTTCCGTCCGGACGAATCGGTCCGAAGTTAATTTCGGTTCGTGTTGAGTATTAGTTGACTTCTCATATCATCCGGTTCGGGTTTGAGTTAGGTTCGCGAGTTGCTCATTTTAGGTTTGGGTTAGGTTCACCGTAAGACTATGTTCGGCGCAGGGGTGCCCCAGGGATCGGCACTGGGCCCCCTGCTGTGGGACCTCGCGTATGACGAGGTCCTTAGGACTGCCGTCCCCACGGGGTCAGCGTCATCAGCTATGCATACAACACGCTTGTGCTGGCCTCGGGTAGGGATTACACCAGGACGCTGCGAATCGCCGAGTGCGGCGTAGCATGTGTGAAGATTGGTGGAGGCGGGATCACCAGCATTTCGCTCAGCCTCTTGTGGTCTCGCATGCTTGGGCGCGCGAGATGTTACTACGAGTAGCATGTCTTCGGCGTCTCCCTCGCTCAGCGCACCATGGCTCTTACTTGCCTTGTTGCCGACGATGCCGGTGCAGGGTTTTAGTTCCTTGACGTGACGTTTTACCGTTTGTACTTTTCTTCCCTCTTCTGCATGACTGTCTTTATGTATAACTGAAAATAGTGGTACGCTTCTTGCGTTATTAGGTCCTTTAGTGCACATGGCCACGCAATATTCTTCTGTTGAAGGCTGCTTACGAGGCTGTTACGATCATCGTTATGGTGAGAGCAGTGGAATATGATGTGTTTAACGGTGTCTTTACCTGTCCGCATTTGCAGGTGTCTGCTTCCGTGATTGCCAAAGTCTTCTGCTTGTCCTTGATCCTTCCGTGTCCGGATAGGATATGTGATGTATAGTACGTCGGTTGTATCCACGTGGCTTTCATTCGGTATTGTACGCTTTCGATGAACTCAAAGGTAAGCCTTCCTTTCGTTGATTCAGTCCAGCGTTCCTGCCACATTATAATGGTTTGGCGTTTTATTTCTGTAGTGGTGTAGTTCATTATTTTCATGGATAACCCTCCCTCTTGTGGCAGGAACCTGATTTCTCGGTACTCGAATTTCCCATTCTATTTAAGTTTGTACCTTGCTCTCCTTTCCGCTAGTAATAAGTCTATTGGGACAGCAGCAGCTATTACCACGAGGGCGTCTGTAGATATTGTTCTGCATGCCTTAGTTGCACGAAGCAGCACGTCTCTCTGTGCTTCTATTAATGGCGTTGAATGCCGACAACTCATGCGGTCACTCCAGCCTGACGCAGCGTAGGTGGCTATCGGCACGAAAATTCTTTTGTACAGGGTCATCATGCTCTGGTAGCCCATGCCCCAGTGTGCTTTTGCGAGATGCGCTAGTTTGTTAAAGATGCACTTGCATTTGCTTGATAGATACTTGATATGAGGGGTCACATTCTACCTGGTACCGAAGTGTATGCCTATGTACTTTATCGTTTGCCTCATTTTTATTGATGTTTGCTCTATCTTTACTGTGGGAGGGCGCTTTATATCCAAGAAGCCTTTCACAAGTAACATTTCTGTTTTGTTTTGGGACAGTTGCAATTTATGTTTCTTGCACCACATTGTGAGGTCTTTGGTTGCCTTGGCTGCCTTCTCTTCGATTTGTTTCCTGGAGTTTCCGGAGACTAATATCAGGAGATCATCGGCATATGCAATAGCTTCGTTGCCGTGGTCATTAATATGGCAGATGATTTCATCAAAGACCAAGTTCCAAAATCTTGGACCCAGGATTGAGACTTGTGGGCATCCTCTGCTTATTTCTTTGTCTATTGCTGCGTGTGTGCTTGATAGTCTCATTGATCTACTTGTAAGGTATTTCTGGATAAGTTTGTAGATATTCCTGGAGCAATTTCGCCGCCTCAAGTTGAGAAGGATACTGGGCCACCACAAGTGATCAAAGGCCCCGGAAATGTCAAAAAGCACTGCGATCATGTATTTGTCTTTTGATTCACCTATTAGTTTCCTCATGGTTGTAATTGCGTCCTCCGCTGATTTCCCTTTCCTGAAACCAAATTGTCTTTTGGCTGAGAGGTTGTGGTGGTCGAGAATAGATCTGAGCCTATTTAATGTCAGTTTCTCAAGTATTTTGCTCATTACTGAGAGCAATCATATTGGCCTATATGATCTCGGGTGGGTCCTGTCCTTATCCTTATCCTTGAGGGGAATTCTTACTTCCCCTTTCTTCCAAGAATTTGGGAATACTTCTTCAGTAAGGCAGCTATTAAAAAGTGTTGGTAGTTCTGCTTTAAGATACGGCCATGCTTGTTTTACAATTTTTACTTCCAGTAGGTCGTGCCCTGGAGCTTCGCGGCCTTTTAGGCTCCCTATAGCCGAATACACTTCATGTGGTTCGAAGGGAGGGGAATTCTCGGTGTCGGGCGGCGTCGCTGTATCGTTCCGAGTTCTCTTTTGCCATATGAGTTCAGCAGTGGTACAGTCCTCCGGGATGAGTGCATCAAGGAGGGTTCTACCCGAATCCTCCCAGGTTATGACATGATGCGTTCCGACCTTAATGCTCTCCAGCGCTTCGACTGTCTTTACCTTGTCCAGTTGCACGCGATAGGTAATACCCCATGGATTTTTGTTGCCCTCTTTGGTGACAAAATCTTTCCAGCTGTTCCTTTTGGCTGTACTTATTTGCGTCTTATTTTCGGACCTGGTCTTGCGGTATTCATCTTTCCAAAACAGCTTGTCTCGTGCGTTCTTTGCCCTTTGAAAGTAGCGTCGCGCCCTTCTTACTTTTGCCTTTAAGTGTGTTAGTTGCTTGTTCCACCATGGTACGGATCTTCGGAACTGGGTCTTCCGTGGAATTGACATTCCTGCAGCGTATTTTATGGCATTCTCAATATCTCTTCTTAGGATTTCGGCGTTCAAGTTACCCGGATCTTGGCGTAGTTTGTTCCTGATTACACCGACCTTCTCGCTAAGGATCTCTCGGAATTTGTCCCAATCAGCGCGACGCGTGTTATATCGGTTATTTGCATGTCCCTGATTACAAGGTGTGTGTATGATCGAATTTACGTTGAATGTAACTAGGTTGTGATCACTGTTGATGCTGGCAGGGTCTATTGTCCACTCGCGGATATTACCATAGCATGCTGAGGTTGCTAATGTCAGATCTATGTTTTACTTACCTTTGCTATTGTTAAATGTACTGAATTTCGATGGTTGATTAATGATGTACAAACCGTGCTGTGCAATGAAGTTTTCCAAATCTGCTCCTCTTCCATCGGTAGTACCGCTGAAACATAGGCTCGATTTGGCATTGGAATCGATACATATTGTAACTTGCTTTCCTCGTAGTGTCTGCAGGATTCTGTCTAAATGTAGTAGATATGGTTCGATGGCGTCAGAGTATTGAAAGTACCCGCTCACTATGTATAAACTTGTTTTCAACAATTGCTTCAATGCAGGGGAAATGAGTGTTGCATAGATGTCCTATTTTGAGCGCTGTGATGTTTGGGTTGGCGATAATTATAGCTGACTTAGTCCTCTCGGGGGTCGCTATATTTGTGAACGGCTTTACATTGGTTACAACTTTGAAGGACACTTCTAGACCTATGATCTTGTTTCCGTACGTGTAGGGTCCTGAATGGCGATCAAATCCGGGTTTTTCTCTCTTGAAGTTATTCTAATATCGTCCATTACAAGTCTCGCATTTTGGGAGTTGATCTGTGCTAATCTCAAGACGGGTTTAGCAACCATAATCTATTTTTGAAGCGTATGATTCCATTGCATTCCTATATGCTGGGCACTGGCTTGAGCGCGATGAGTGATCACACGGTTTTTGAGCCCTCTTGCAGTTGATGCACGAAGGGTGTTGAGTTATCTTGGGGCAGTCTCGATAACTGTGCCCATTCTCGGCACAGTGACCACAGGTGTCTTCGCTTGCTTTGCAGTGCTTCGCTACGTGGCCAAATGATTGACATTTGTAACATCTGGTTACTGGAATATAGTCCCGAACGTTACATGATTGCGATTCTATGAATATCCGTCTTTGTCGCTTGAACCTTTCTCTTAGGCTAGGTGATACTTCCGCTGTCCAGTTGATGGTGTCACGGGCCCTATCTCCTGATTTGAATCGGAGCGTGAATTCGCTTTTGAATGTCTCCTTCGTTACGTTGTCCGTGTTTTGTTGTGTGATGGCTTCTGTCAGAGCTTCTTCCTCTAGTTCCGTTGGAACATTGTATACCATCAGCAGAGGCTTCTTTTTCGGTGGTAGACCAACTTTCAAACCTGTTGCCTCCAGCTCCTTATTTTTCAAAACGGATTGCATGTGATCGCTGGTTTGAGTCTCGACAAGGATTCCATTGTTCGCAATTTTCTTAACGTTTTTAATTTTTAGTTTTTCTCTACTTGGTGTGATACTTTGTATTACTGCGTTCTTAATCTCTTCGCTGCTCTTGATGCGGCTTTCTTTCTGCGGGTATATGGTGACGAATTATTGTCTTATTAAGCTTCTAATGGCGGCACAAGGCCCCAAAGCTTTGCTGTTCCGAGGCTTTAGCCTATACCAGCGATGGAAGGGTGCGTATCACCACTTTCAAGGGTCACGTCCGTAGATGTTATGGACGGCGGGCTTGGGAAAACCCCTCCTTCACCGCTGAAGGATCATCAGAAGGGTAAACTGTCCCTTTCGGGAGGCGAACCTTTTAGCCGCTACACCTGTGTAACCAGCAAGCCAGTTACACATGTGCACCGTTGCCCAGCGGGGACCACGTGGAGGTAAGGTTGCCAGTACAAGACTCAGTCTCTAGCGGGCATACGTGTCGCCACGTATGAGTTTGGCGTCAGAAGCTTTCGCCGCTGGGCCGTCCATTTTGAGCACCAGTACGCTAATGCGCACTGTCCCGCGATGCCGCAATGGGGTTTGCCACATAAGAGCCATTTGGTCATCGACGCCGACTCGTGGCAATGCTGTCTTAGCAGACGCAGCGGTGGATCTTGGTTTCCCTTCCGGAGAAGGTACTTGTGGCGGGAACCAACGAAGAGGTGTCCACTTGCTAAACTAGATCTGCTTAATGGCTGGTCTCGGATACTAGGAAGGCGAACCAACCCGACACCTCAAGCGACCGCACTCTTAAGAGAGTCATAGTTACTCCCGCCTATATGGTGACGATGTGCCTAGGTTGCGATCTCTCTTGCCGAGCCACGACCTTCACCTGCTGTTTGACCCTATCTGCATAGGAGTTTTGACTCTTCGCGCCAAGCTGGAGCTTCAGCTCGGCGATCGTAGTGCCCAGAAGCTTGAACTTATCAGCAATGTTTGCTTCATGCGAGATTTTCTCCCTTAGGGTTTTATTTTCTTCGGTGAGAGCCTCGTGAACTTTAGCAATTTGCGCAGCTGTTTTCTTTATATACTTCACACCTTTCGCACAGACACCTGTTCCTAACGTTTTGCAGAATTCATATAGCTCTGCCGCGAGTGACAGTGCCACATGTTCAATTGTCTCCTTCTCCATTTCGTTTGCTACTTGCTCGTGTTCCTCGTCTGTGCTATAGAAAATTTGTTTCCTTTTCCTTCGCAGAGTTTGTGGCTTCTCCGCATCTGACGATTCACATGGTTCCTCTGTCCTTTTCCTTGAGTTACGGCTTGAGGAATTGTCGCTCCTTTCACAATCCATTGTTGTAACGAGATGTGCAATATTCGCGTCCGATTGCGTTAACCACATTTACCACTTATGTATACTAGGCGAAAAATCGTCCTGCCACAATAAGTTAGTGAAGGTGTTATGTGAAGGGGTCACACGTTTTCCACTCAAAGCCAAATCGACAAGCAAAAAAAAAAGGTCCTCAGGTCGACTGGCCACGGCACTGGGTCACTCTTAGATCGTTTGAATCGCGCGGTGCGGGAGCTAGTACACCTAGTTCCCGCTGCACGTCGGTGGCGCCTTGATCGCCCACGCCAACAAGATGGCGTCGCCTCGCCGCGAAAATTTCACGACTATTTACGCTGATAATTCAGCACACACTGTTCGGATCACTGCAATTTATGCCACAAAATGATACGGTGCACTAACACAGCGCACTGAACCAAACGGTTGAATTTGTTACGCGGTTATTACCACACTTTCAACACGCTTTTTGCAGAGCGACACGCGGCACGTCAATGCTACTCGGCGCCATCTTGGAACTCCCAGCATATGTGAAGAGGAGGATCACTTAACTGGGACTCTGCATAGCACCGCAGAAGACGGAACCGATATGGCTCACTGATAAACACCGCCGAGTGGGACTGCCACAACAATGGCTGCGTGTCGGTGATTAGGCAATCCGGGTCATCGAAAGAATAAAATATCTCGGGCTGACCCTGGACGGAAGGTGGCGGTATACGCGCCACTTCTCCGGGCTGCTCCCCGGCCTGAAGGGTGTCGCGGCATCGCTGAGCCGCCTTCTCCCAAACATAGGGTGACCGCGGAAGGAGATCAGCCGCCTCTACGCGGGGACAGTGCGTTCAGTGGCTCTATATAGAGCCCCGATATGGGAGGGCGACCTTATGGCATGTCGGCGCAGCCGAATCCTGATGCGCCGCGCCGAGAGGCGCATTGCCATCAGGATCGCCAGGGGCTACCGCACAGTGTCTTATGAGGCGGCGACGGTATTGCCTGGGCAGCCGCCTGTAGGAGGTCGCACAGATTTATGAGGAAGTCCGCCGAGAGGGACCAACCTTGTCAGCGGTGGAGGAAAAGAGGATACGAGGACAAGTGCGTAAACGCACAATCGCGACATGGCGATCTCTACTGGCTGAAGAGACACGCGAAGAGGGGCGAGCGGTTCGCGCTGTCCTGCCCAGCCTGGAAAAGTGGATCGGACGAAGCTGGGGCAGGCTAACATACCGCATAACGCAGGTACTCACCGGTCATGGGTGCTTCGGTGAGTACCTGCACAAAATCGGAAAAGAGGCGGCACCCACATGCCATTATTGCGACGCGTTGCGGGACGGGGCCCAACTCACACTCGAGGAGTGCCCCGCATTGGCGAGGCAGCGCATCGCCCTAAAGAATGAAGTAGGGTCGGACCTCTCACTGGACACAGTTGTCCGGCAAATGCTAATGAGCGATAGGTCCTGGAACGCTTTCGACGCATTTTGCGAGGAAGTAGTCAAGCAGAAGGAAGCGGCGGAAAGGGATAGGGTGTGCGACAGAGATCTCTCAAGAAGAGGAACAAGGAGGGGCAGCGGATGGGTAGGACCGGTGGCGCCACCGCCAAGCGGGCTATAGCCAGAGAGGCTGGCCGCAGTGGTGGGGTAGTCCCCGCCCCAAATACCTGCGGCCAGTAGATTGTGGGCGCACGGGAAAGGAACCGGAGCTGCCTAGGTGACCACGAACAGAGTAGAGCGGTGCTGTGATGTGGTCGCACTACACTGTAGTAATACGGGAAACAACAACCCGGGAGTCACTTCACCCGCCCCCCCCCCCCGAGAAGCGCGTACAAGCAAGCACACAGCGTACTGGAAGCACCGGAAGAAATCTCTCGGGTTCCCGGTGCTCCTCAATTGTTGCGCGAGAAGGCCACTGTGAGGTTTTAGCCGGTAAGAATCCGGCACTACCCCGGGTTCCCCATTTAGGGACCCGTGGCGTCTATGAAGATTACCTCACCTTAAAAAAAAGGACTATGTTCGGCGCAGGTTAGGTTTAAGTTAGGTTCGCGGCTGCCTCATGTTAGGTTCATGGTAGATCCAGGTTGGGCGCAGGTTAGGTTCAAGTTACGGATCGCGTCTGGCTCATGTTATGTTCGGGTTGGATCCATGGTAGGTCCAGCTTCGGTGCGGGTTAGGTTTAAGTTGGATAGCGACTGGCTCATGTTAGGTTCTGGTTCGGCATTTATGTACCTTTACTATTATACCTATTATATTACCTATAGTACCTATTATATACTGTATTCTGACTAAATCCAATTTTTTATTTATTTTATTTAACTAATAACCTATGTATATGTTTATTTAGTATAGACTTTTACTTATTTATACATCTATTTATCTCTGACACGATTTTATTATTCTTTTTATTATTTGACATACATAGAAACAATAGTTAAGGTAAATATTTAAAAAGGCTGGCGATTTCTTGTGAGCCACAAGGCTTTGTTCGCGCTCATACCCGGGAGGCAGGTACCGGGCACGATCCTCGATGCAATGCACATACTGGCGGTGCTGAGGATCGTGACGAGGGATGGAGGAGGGTTTAAAAAAAACAAAAGGAAAGTTCTGGTTCGGCGTAGGATAGGTTGAAGTTAGGTTCGCGACTGGCTCATGTTAGGTTCGGATTAGGTACACTGTAGGTTCGACACAAGTTGTAGGTTCGACACAAGTTGCGTTTACGTTACTACGGTCTATGCCCACGCCGGTCGATTTGCTCCGAAGCCAGGGGCGTATGACGATACCTTCGGTCAGGCAAGTCGCTTCGATGATCAAAGCGTACCACCGATACCTTCCTCCGGTCGAGTCACTCCAGAGTCCTGAGAGCGGGCTACCACGGCTGTTCCGTCCGGTCGAATCGCTCCGAAGTTAATTTCGGTTCGTGTCGTGTATCAGGTGAGTTGTGATATGATCCGGGTTAGGTTTGAGTTAGCTTCGCGACTGGCTTATGTTAGGTTCGGGATAGGTTCATGGTAGGACTAGTTCGGCGCAAGTTTGATCTAAGTTAGGTTCGCGACTGCCTCATGTTAGGTGTGGGTTAGGTTCATGGTAAATCCATGTTCGGCGCAGGTTAGGTTCATGTTAGGATCGCGACTGGCTTATGTTAGGATCGGGTGAGGTACACGGTACGTCTAGGTGCGACATAAGTAGGGTTTATGTTACCACGGTCGATGCCAATGCCGGTCGTGTCGCTCCGAAATTCGGATCATACCACGGTCGATTCTTCGTCCGGTCGAGTCGCTCCAAAGCTATGGGCGCGCGACGATACTGTTACGGATGGCTCCGTAGCCGCCGTTACGCTATAGAGTATAAGCATAGCACTTAAGACACAGTAGTATAAGGCATTATAAAAGATAACTATAGCGACGTAAGATGTTATACAACCTATATATATATATCCCGTTAGAGATAGGAACAATATTATATTCAAACTACACATAATCGTTTAGAGATAAGCACGATTATAATCATAACACCTTAAGATAAGAATACTTGGAACCTGAAATGCAAAACAACCTCACTAAATTCAACCCGAACAGACAAAACAAACCCTTCTCGGAACATTATCTACTAAAACATCCGGCAAAAACCACAACAAATCTCAGTATAAAAAGCCTCGAATCTTGTGACTCGAGGCAGTTCGCGTCCTTAGACACACGTAGGCAGTTCGCCCTACTCTATTCTCGCATCCAGGGTTGATCATTCGACCCTCCGAACAACCGAGGTTGATCCCAGGGTTCGAGTGACTCTCGAACTCCAAGTTCCTTTCCGGTTCCAAATATCGTAAAACATATTGTATCATAAACTCACATTACAAATAAAGATAATTCTTTATTCTACCACTCGGTAACCTCACTTCGTTCCCCTTCGATTCAACAAAAAGGTAAAAGCTCTAAACAATTGATTATCTATTCCAGCACGAATTTCATATTTTGCAATCTGGAGACATTGCTCGAGTTACCCAATTTGAATCCAGCGGTGCAGACACAGCTGCACGGGTTTCGAAAAGGGATCATTCTCGTAATAGATTCGTGGTAGTTCCAGTGGTGCGGACACAGCTGCACGGGAACCAAGCGCAGCGTTTAATCAATTGGTTATATTAGAGTACGCATGAAGAGACAACGTCGCGGTGGACGAAAGTACCAATTACGAAAGCTTGTCCTTTCTCTATACGATCCTACTAAGACCGGTCTCCTACCCCTCGGAATAACATTGGAACCCGAGGTGCTTTGCACGTGGAAACTCATACCAGTCGAGTTAGAAGTTAAACATATCGAAGCACCTCGCGACGCGCATCCGGTCGACCCACGTCGACTAACATCCAACGACGTGGAAGCTGAGAACACAGAAGATAAGGAGCGATAAACCACGGAGCCCTGGCAGACGACGGGCGAAAGCACCGCGTGGCCTAAAAGATTGGCATCGTCGACCGTCAGACGATAAAAGTCGTAGGAATAATCATAGTTTATTCCTCGGCCGTAAGTCGGGCCGTAACAATACCTTGGGCCAGTCGAGTCGCCCCGAAACCCCGAGCGCACCACGGTCGACACTATGTCCGGTCGAGTCGCTCCGAAGTTATGGTAGGTTCGGGTCTAATAGTAGGTGAATTCTGATTAGATCCGGGTTAGGTTTGAGTTTGGTTCGCGACTGGTTTATGTTGGGTTCGTATTGCTTTGATGGTGTTTTTTCAAAGTGCCAGCGGCGTATTGCTTTGGAGTTTATTGTATATATATTTATATATATTTATATATAATATACATTATATATTTCATACGATAAAGAAAATCGCGCGAGCGCTGCGCGCGCGATTAGCTATTTTCCCTATCGAAATAATCTTCTTTCGATCGAGCCGCTCTATGATACTCGTCTCGTCCAAATTTCTTTAACATTCACTCTTCTTTCCTCCTCTCTATTCTCTGTCACTCTATGTTTCTATCTATCTATCTATATTATGGATCTTATCTTCTCTCTTCCTCTGTGAGGTCTCGCCTAACCGACATGACAAATCCCCAAGCATAGGGCTGAGTCTCAACAGATCGCAGCGTGGTAACTGCTCTACCGAGTACAACACCCCGCCATGTACCTAACTCGTCTACAGATGATTCCGAGTTTCGACGTCGAACTTGGAGTACCCATGATCGACCGCTATAGCGCCGCGGCCGTCGTTCGGCAAAATCCCGATGACGCCCGTTCGGCAAACTGGTGCCCGCGCGATGACCGGTCACGATGTGTCGGCCACCTAGTAGTGTCACATTGTTTTGAACCTTTCGACCCACACGAGACTCCTAGAGATATCGTTGCTTCCTTTGATTTGAAAGGATACGGACTTAGAGGCGTTCAGGCATTATCCCACAGTTGGTAGCTTCGTTCCGTCGGCTGCTCGACCGAGTGCGTGAACCAAATGTCGGAACCTGCGGTTCCTCTCGTACTGAGCAGAATTACTATCGCAACGACTAGTCAATAGTAGGGTAAAACTAATCTGTCTCACGACGGTCTAAACCCTGCTCACGTTCCCTGTTGGCTGGTGAACAATCCGACGCTTGGCGAATTCTGCTTCGCAATGATAGGAAGTGTCGACATCGAAGGATAAAAAAGCAACGTCTCTACGAACGCTTGGCCGCCACAAGCCAGTTATGCCTGTGGTAACTTTTCTGACACTCCTTGCTGAAAACTCTTCAAGCCAAAAGGATCGATAGGCCGTGCTTTCGCAGTTTCTGTGCGTACTGAACATCGAGATCAAGCCAGCTTTTGCCCTTTTGCTCTACGCGAGGTTTCTGTCCTCGCTGAGCTGGCCTTAGGACACCTGCGTTATTCTTTGACAGATGTACCGCCCTAGTCAAACTCTCCGCCTGGCAGTGGCCTCGAATCGGATCACGCGGGAGTATTTTTGGCGATCGACCGCGAAGGTCTCACACCACTCTTACACGTTTGGCACTACAACACCGTGACGACCTGGTCGAAACACCGGCGCACGCGCTCCGCCTAACCGAGTAAGTAGAGAAACGATGATAGTTGTTGTATTTCACCGGCGATGTTACCATCTCCCACTTATGCCACACCACTCATGTCTCCTTACAATGCCAGACTAGAGTCAAGCTCAACAGGATCTTCTTTCCCCGTTAATTTTTCCAAGCCCGTTCCCTTGGCAGTGGTTTCGTTAGAAAGTAGATAGGGACAGATTGGTAATCTCGTTAATCTATTCATGCGCGTCACTAATTAGATGACGAGGCATTTGGCTATTTTCTTTAAATCAATCGGGGTCCTGATTCCAGACAACTCCCTTATGACATTATGCCTGTAATGCAGGCAGCACACCCTATATGAAACGACTGTATCCTCATCCATCTCCCACCCTTTTCCAAGTCATGCTTGTTGTAGCATTAAAGTGTCTAAATGCGTTAAGCCCTCCCACTAAGGTTCTAGTTGACAATACCTTTAATTCCGTCTTCTTGATAGTATTCCTGCTAAGTAGGCCCTCAACGGAATGTGAACTACAAACCTCCCCGGAGGAGAGCGTCACCGACTCAACGACTACTGTGCTGCTGTTATATTTTCCCTTAAGGTTCTTGGCTATGGATTCGTTGCTTCAATAGTAGTCGATCTTGCTTTTATGAGTCTTGTTTAGGTCTACTTGATCACTTACGACCTGAGCGTCTACGACAACCATTTCGCTGCTGCTGATTTTGGCGACAATATCAGGTTTTCATATGCCATCCTCCGTGAGGATTCGGGGTTCTTCGTATTCCTCGGCCCCTTTGGATGTTAGTGCTCTCGCTATGTACGTAGCTAAGGCATTGTGTCTTCTAATTCTTGCGTTGTGTGTACGATGGCACCTCTGTAGAATGTGATTCAGTGTTTCCGCTTCAAGGCAACCTCCTCTATCTTGGACACGTCCCCTTGAAGTTCTTGATCGTGTGGGCAATGCGCTAATACGCAGTTGGCATAGATTTATAAAATCTTTACCCGTTAAGAAGCTATTTCCCTCTCGTACCCATGTATGTTGTTGGGGAGTTTGAGCTGACTCCTTTAAAGCTGCACCGTCCACTGAAGAGTACAGTCTCCTTGCCCATCGCTTATCGATTAGCTCAGATGTTTGGAGCAGAACTCCCTCCTGATTCAAGCGTCGCTCACAGTTGGCGATTTCAGAGGCAAGAAACTTCCCTGGAGCAGTTGTTCGCGCTTCATGCGACAGTGGGAGTGCAGAGAGACGCCTAAATCGTTGTTTAGGTATTTCCCATCGCATCGACGGTACACCCAGTCCCCCATCCGTGGTACTGGCGTGGAAATAGGCTGCCACCGTGTCGTGAGGAAGACAGTCATTTTCGAATCCAATTCCTGACTATACGGTCAATCTTGTTTAATACACCGAGCCTCATTGCACTGACTCCAAGCACGTGGTACAGTGCCGGTAATACTACTGTACGCAACGCAAGCAGCCGCTGCTGCGGTTTTAATGGCGCAGATGTCAATTTTTGCATAATTGCAACACGCTGTTCAATTGGGTTCGCTACAACCCTTCCCTCCGGAGTAAACGGTACACCTAAGTACTTCCACTCGTCGGTTCTCTTGAGCGATGGGAGTGTTCTCCCTTCGTAACTGAAGGTGCAACTGGCGTCCACTATCGCCTTCTTATCGTGCGGGACCGGTTTAAGAGATACAGTCATCGACTTTGTAGCGTTAATATTCATCCCATACTCAGTGAGCAAGCGTGACGTTATATGGAGGGCTCTTTGTTGTCCAGATTTTGTGGACGCAAATAAAATTATATCGTCAGCAAAGGCCGCACCGTTAATTTTGAGGTCGCCTATGGAGATGCCGATTTCCGGGGGGACTCTCCCCCACAACCTGTCAACAACTAGGTTGAATAGAAGAAGCGATAACGGGTCGCCCTGCTTCACCCCTCGTCTCGGGTGGACTGGATCAGATGTCCAATTGCCGCACGTGAGTGGCGTGACTGCTGTCTCATAGGTGTTTCTTATATATTCCACTAAAGGCCCGTGAGCACCACTGAGCTCTAAGATCTGAGCAACTGTTGGGTGCGAGACTGAGTTAAAGGCCTTGGCCACATCGATTGATGCAAGAAATAATAGCTTGTGATGCGTATGATTGTAACGCAATGCAAGGTCGAGGAGTAACACATTCACAGAGCAGCCGTCTGTTTCTCTGAAGGATCTTTGTCTTTGATCCACTGGCACCCTTCGCATAATCCGTCTTGCCTGTACCTTGTGCAGAACTCGGACAAGCACCGCAGAAACAGTGATAGGTCTAAAGTCACCTGTGCTGTCGGGGTCGGACTTTTTGGGTATAAATGTGGTCATCGATATCCGCAGTAGTATCGACATTGGTATGTTCTTTAACAGTCGAACCGATATAGCATCCGGACCTGCCGCCACGGTTGCTGATGGGAAAGAAGATCTAATTTCCTCTTCCGTTACTGGAGCCCATAGCTCCGGTTCCACACTCCTTGGATGTTCACTTTCACGACAAGCATCAGATGGTTATGCGAGTAGTCCTGTCCAATATGGTACCATAGCTTCTATTTGGGGCATTTCCTTAATTCGGTGTTCTTTAAGGAGGGAACGAAGACACTTTCCAGGATTTCGCTTCCATAGATCTTGGATGCGTGCATGTTCAGCCTTGTCGTGCATGTTCAGCGAGACTTGTCCATTGGACGATTTAGGATTCTCACATTGATTACGGGACTTTTTAGCTGGGAAGGTATCCAGCAGATTTAGCGTAAGCTTCTCTAGGATAGCCTTTTTGTTTGAGCACCTCATCGAGTTGCAGATCTTGATGACAGCCTCCGCACGAAAATCGTGCGTTGCAGGGTGCGACAGTGCGTCTAGATGTACGATTATCATCCGATCGTAGTCGTGAGATTCAGTCGGTGCAGACTACACTACAGGATCGTTTTCAGTAGTAGATGAGCCAGCCGTAAGTTCGGTCATAAAGCGCTTAGTGAGGACTTTATACTTTGCTTGTTTCCTGTGCGATTTGATGGACTCTAACGACCTATCGGGAAAGTACCCGCTCAGGGCCTGGTTTATAAATTTAACTGCTTGGAGAGCAAACTCCGCCTCCCTGCGCGCAAAGAGAGCGTCCTCTTCGTACTTTCACCTTGCCTTAACAGGTTCCTTTTTGGCTTGTTGGTCGTACCAATCAGGAAGACCTTTCTACTCATGCAAGGACCTTCCAATTAGTTTTGGGAAGGACCTCTTGCATCGGGGAAAGCGACAAATAATCTCTGAGGTGGAGGACTGATCGTCTGATGGGGGCCCGTCGTTTCCAGAAACTGCTAGTGTTGGGGCGGCGTGACCAGTGGGCCCACCGCTTGTATTTTTCATGCGAGGCTTACCAGTATTCTTTAGGCCAACACAAATGAGCCCGAGAGGATTGGCAGCCCTCAAGGGCCCTGGGTCGTCGCGCGCCTTTCAGCCATAGCTTCACTCGATGAGTTACACTATGTTACTAGCGGATACCACTTAGAGGTAGGAAGCGCGACTTGAGCGGTGAGAGGCTGGAGGACCTAACAAGAGGTCTGTATTACGCATCGCCGCCCCTGTAACTATGCCCCTTATGAGAGTGATAGTTACTCCCGCCGTATACACGCGCTTTTTTGAATTTCTTCAAGTTGACATTCAGAGCTCTGGGCAGACATCACATTGCGTCAACACTCGCAGGGGCCATCGCAATGCTTTGCTTTAATTATACAGTTGGATTCCCCTTGTCCGTGCCAGTTCTGAGCTGAGCGTTGAATGGCGGCCGAAGAGAGCGACACGCAACGGCTATGCCGCCATGGAAGCCTCGCAGTAAGAAAGATCCGCGGGAGGCCAAGGCACGGGACGGAGCTCGGATTCCGGGTACACGTCACAAGACCGCGTCCCGTTCAGCTCGCCCAGGCCCGGCACGTCAGCCTAACCCGCTTTCCAACCAAGCCCGACACGTCCCGCTCCTCAGAGCCAATCCTTATTCCGAAGTTACGGATCCAATTTGCCGACTTCCCTTACCTACATTAATCTATCGACTAGAGGCTTTTTACCTTGGAGACATGCTGCGGATATGGGCACGAACCGGCGCGACACCTCCACGTGACCCTCTGCTGGATTTTCAAGGTCCGAGGGGAAGATGCGGACACCGCCACAACTACGGTGCTTTTCACGTTCCAAACCCCATCTCCCTGCTAGTCATTTCCAGGGAACTCTAAAGCTCATGCAGAAAAGAAGACTCTCCCCGCATCTCCCGACGTCGTCTACAGGTCATTTTGGGTTACCCCGAACACTCTTACGAGGGCCCGGATTCGTATACGGTTCCGTTGCCGGCATCCGGAATAGGAACCAGATTCCCATTCGCCGGATGGGTGTGTCTCGTTCGATAATGTTTGTGGCTTTTAGGACACCTCATCTACATATGATTCCTCTTAGGGCTTAGGATCGACTGATTCGTGTGCGGCGGCTGTTCACACGAAACCCTTCTCTACGTCAGTCCAGGACCTCGCTGGAGTATTTGCTACTACCACCAAGATTTGCGCCGACGGCGGCTCCAGGCAGGCTCACGCCCAGACCCTTCTGCGCACATCGCTGCGACCCTCCTACTCGTCAGGGCTTCATGATGGACGGTCACACCAGAGGGTGACGCACGTCACTCCCA